>RJWT010004351.1:0-33655 GCA_004365215.1 Cuniculus paca | reverse complement strand
TGAACTCTCTAAAACTAAAGGTAAAAAACGAACTCACTTTTTGCGAAGCCCCATATCCTTACAGTAATTTGAATTGATAATTTTTACACTTATAATTAAAAATCAAACTGTGCACTTTATATGATTTTTTTAAAAAAGCAAAACAGTGTCTTCCTTGGAGCTGTACCTGACACCGCTTATTCACCACTTATTCCATTCTGTAAACCCTTACTGTTGAGTATTTCTAGATTTTGCACCTTGTGCTTGGACCAGAACAAGCAGGTCACCAAAAATAGATGTGACCTCCTCTCCACAGGAGCCTACAGAAGTGGCTCCCTCTCTACAGATTAATAGGAAAGAAAATATTGATCAAGTTGTCAGAGAAAATAAAATCAAAACTTTGTTCAGTACTGTGAAGGACAGTTACAAGGTGTTATGAAAGTGTATGATAGGCAATCGATGTGCTGCAGGAGGTCAAGGAATGCTTCCCTTAGGAAGCGAAATAAAACTCTAAAGAGGTAACTAGGCAAAGAACATTGACAAGAGTGTTTCAGGCATCAGGCAAAGCCACAGCTGCTTTGTGCCAAGAGCAGCTGTGAGCACAAATGTAAGTTTGGTTGGAGCAGAGGCAAGCAGAGTAAAGTGACATGCAGGAGGCAGGGAGGTAAACCACATTAAGACAGTTTTTTCTTCTTTCTACTAAGGGTACCAGACACCATCAAGAATTTTAAGCTTGGGATGGTAACATATTATTATCTGTTTCAAGCACTGCGTGGAAATAGAGGAGGCAAAGAGAGTTACGGTGGTAGAGGACTCATGCAGCTAGATGTGGTGTGAGGCTATTACACGAGTCCATGAGAGAGGTGACCAAAGGCTGGGTTAGACTGACACAGTAGGGGAGATGGAGCAAGATGCAGAGATGAAGAAATTTATTAAGTAAAACCAACAGTGCTTGATGATGGGTTGGATTTAGAAAGTAGAGAAAAGGATAGCCAAGAATGACACCTAAATTTCTTGCTTGCAAAACTGTACAATCGTAGGTAATAACCTTGCTTGCTGTCATGGAAAATGGCAAGGAGCACAGGAAGAAATACAAACTGGGGGTGAAAGGTAGATGATGAGATATTTTTTCAGAATACTGGCTTTGAGGGGTTTTTGAATTATTTATTAAGAGATGTCAGAAAGGTTACTGAGGTGAACGTGGCTTTGGAGATTAAGTGAAGAGAAAAACAATGCAGAAAATGTCCTTTTTTTGATTAGACACATTCTTTTTATTTTTATTGCCTTCTTGCTGTTTTAGTGCATGAGAAATATTCTCTCATCACTGTCTAATGATAAAGAAAATATATTTTAGTAATCCAGGTACTTAACCTAAAGTATCATTGAATAATCACCTGAAATACTGAAGAACACCTGTGCTACTTCAATCTTTCATTTATGAAATCAGTCTGAAGATGTGTGATATGTTTCAAAACCCCTTATATTTTTTATAATTTATGGTATCCTTTATTCCCTATTTCATGATAAGGCAGTCACTTAAACTAAGCTGGACAAAGGAGGGCGTGGTGCACACCTGTAATCCCAACACTCGGGAGGCTGAGGCAAGAGGATTGTTGCAAGTTCGATACCAGCCTGGGTTACAAAGTGAGCTCGAGGTCAGCCTGAACTGTGTAGCAACACCCTGTCTCTAAAAGAGAATAAATAAATAAAGCAAACTGGACAGTCTGTCCTACAGCAAGTCTCATTTTTCCTTTGCCAGTATTTTGATAAGTTTTATAGAAAATCCATTAAGTTTTTCCAGTACCAGTTCACTATTACAGTTGTTTTTATGATTGCTTTTTATGTAAATTAATAATAATTGTCAAATTTCCTTCTGAAAGCTATCCTCTGCCTTTATAATCCACTGGAAACCATCTCTAGCCTTTACTCAAAGACTGAAGTCATTCTCCAAATCCAAATATTTCTAGAGCAATAGCGGTGGCTAACAACCATTGATATTTACTTCCCAGGAATTTTATAAACAATATGTAATCCTCACAGAAACCCAATGGGATAGGTGAATTATCAGAACATGTTTACAACTGAGGAAGAAGAAACACAAAGATATTCTAGCACCTGGGACTGTAAAGCTATCTGAGAGCCAGAAAATTTACCATGGTGAATTTCGAGGCACATTGTGTGTGTGCTGAGTGTTAGGGGAAGCCACAGACTACAGCAGCATTTCTCCAAGAGTGGCAAGGATGTGGTCCACTACTATAATTTGTATCAAATTCTTTTGTTTTATTTTGTTTTGTTGGATACTGAGGATTGAACACAGGACCTTAGCACTGAGCTACATCACTACCCCTTTTTGTAATTTTTAAAATTTTGAGACCAGGTCTTAGTTGATAAGCTGTCCAGGATAGGCTCAAATTTGCAGTCCTCCTGCCTCAGCCTCCCAGAGTACTGGAATTACAGGTGCTTGCCACCACCTTTGGTTTCCTTCCGGTAAGTGCTTATGTTCTCTCTCTCTCTTGTCTCTCTCTGTGTCTCTGTCTGTCTGTCTGTCTCTCTCTCTCTCTGTTTCTCTCTGTCTCTATCTGTGTCTCTCTCTGTCTCTATCTGTCTCTGTGTCTCTCTCTGTCTCTCTCTAGCAAACTGAACTGGAAAAGAAGACAAGAATGCTTTCATATTGATTCATTTTTAAAATCATATTGTTGAAATTGGAGAGGTAGTCATCAGAGTGGATATTGTATTTTGGTTTATTACTAGCCAGAAAAAATGCAGTTTTCCTCCTTGGTGGATATACAAACAATCCACCAGTTATCATTGCTACTTCTCAGTGATAATGGATAAGCTAAAGGACAACAAGACTCTGAAGTGATCTGAGGTTAGCCTCACTGCACCTAAAGTATCCATTGACACATGTTCCATAAAGTCAACAGGTCACAGTAATGTGGACCAGTTCTCTACAAACTACAAGAGGAATTAATGGAGAAAACCTACATATTTTAATTGTAATTCTTCTGGTATGTTAATGTCTATGGTTTTTAAAATATCATTGATTATACTCATCTAAGACTTGACTATTCAAATGCAAAATTAGCTAACAAAAACATGAACCACCCAAAACTTTCACTTTGGTACATGAAATTTCACTTTTAATGTGACATTTGTTCTGAAGGATAAATCCCTGTGGGGTAATCAACAAAATAAATGTAGCTGAATTGACTCCATTTTTTTTTATTTTAAAGAGAACAAAACCAAAGAAAAGCCAATCAAAACAAAATAGCAAAAGGGATACAAGACCTCAAAACAGGATAATAGGATATCAACCATTGCTACCATAATTCCACTTGTTATCTTCAAAATTGCTGCCCATACCATCAGACACAATAAAATCAAACAGAACAGAATAAAAGCAATCAAAACAAAACATTGAATAAAACAAAACAGTGAAACGGAGCAAAACAAAATAGTGAGAACATTATTGGATTTCAAAAACAAGATAGAAGAAAATCCCACATAATTGCTATATTTCATATTGTTACCCTCTTAATAGATGTTTAGACTACCAGCTTTAGGCCTGCAAAGTCAGTTGAGTAGTGTAAGCATTAAGTTGTTTTTGTACCTCTGTTGCTATCAACTCAGTCTGTGTTCCTCTGAGATCACAGAGTTAGCCGGTTGCTTGGGGTGGTGGATGGGGGGCCCTCGGCTCTTTTTTTCCACCAGCCCATGCATCAGCAGCTCACAGGAAGGGCACTTCCTGTTTCTTCTCCAGGTCCACAGTTACAGGGGCACACAGGAAGGGACATCTGCTTTCTCCTCCAGGCCCACCTTGATTCCATTGTTTTAAGTGGGGTATCAGAAGGGTAGAAGATAGGAAAGGAAGGATTGCTACAGACAATCTTTACTCACTTGAATTTTGCCTGAAATGGTCGCCTGGGAGAGGCAACAAACTGCTTATTGGATGAGGACACAGAGAAGGCAGCATCTGACATGATGAACATTTCCAAAGCCCTCTTTAGGGAGAGCAGGTGAAATACCATGGGAAATGCACTGGACTTAGAGTTGGGTAGTTTTCCTTCTACCTATTTCAGAACAGTCTTTAAAAATGAAGAGAGATTACTCTGTCACTGCAGCATTGTATTTTCCCAAGGCCTCTCTGCTGAGTTCTAGTTAGGAGACTATTTATACTGCGGCTCCTCTCCAAATGGGAGAGAAATATGACTAAAAAGAAACACATGCCCACTTCTAGATGTCTCCTTATATATTCCTTTATAATAAGTATTTCGAAGCAAATTAAGAACAGAAAATTAGAATTTGATTATAAAATAGTTTCTTTGTATAATTCATCTTCTAAGTTATGTTACATAAAAACTGAGAAATATTGTATACGATTAGATTTGTAGAACAAATACAGTGCTGTTGGGGGAATTCAAGTATGTCTTCTTAGTTGGTGGTGTTGATGTTTTAAACATTTTTCACCAGCAACTAATGAAGGAAACTGATTGAATAAAATGCATGTTCCTAGAAGAAATAACCAGCTTTAGATTTCTTAATTGCAGAGCACAGTCGTTTTTCTCTGTCAAGCCCATTCAAACATGTCATACACTTCACAGTAATCAATGGAGTGATCTTACTACTATTCTGTTTTCCAAATTAAGTGCTTAGATTTCATCATCTGCATCACACTGTTGAACCATTACGTTAGACTGTATTCCCCTTCCTCTTGGATTTGTAAAATGCCTTAAGCAGCCATTCTTATGATCTGTTCTATCAAGCCATGGCAGTCCACTCACCTCTGCACTCTATCCTACTGGATTCTCATGCCCGACATCGCATATTTAATCTAGCTTCCACGGCTTTCACTTGCCTCTCTCAATGTTTTCACAAGTATGTTTGTTCTTCCTTTCCTCTCTTAAATCGAAGATCTGCCCCTACTTCTGTCACCACTTCTTGTCACATTCTATGGTTATTCACTTTTCTGAATTTCTCAGCCACATGTTCTTTCAGTAACTCTTGACTTGTAGCTCTCCTTTCCTTTATTAAAACAAAAAAGAGTGGTCAGTTTTCGACTCATCTTTTAATGATTAACATTTTTTAAAATCCCTATGTAAATCTTCTTTACCTCAAACCTCAGATTTATGACTGTTTTATGCATTTAGTGACTTTCCTGTGCCACAGTATTTTCCACTTCCCCTTTGCCCTTGCCACTTATATCTCTCCAAAAGTCTTGCAATTAATACTGCAGGCAAATACCTTAAATGCATAGAGAGCTATAAAGGACTAGAACCTTGTGAGAAATGGTCAAACTGTATCTTAAATTTGGTTTTAAGAATTTTGGATGTTTTCAAGATTATTTTCCCATATCATAACCCTTCCAAAATGAGTCTTGGCCTCTTGGTCATATTTTGAACTCCATTTCTTCCAACAGAATGTCTCTATTAGGCTCTGTTGAGATTATTTCAGAGCACGCTTGGTGTCAAAACTTGCAGAGCGCATCTCCAAATGGGAGCCTGCTTTGCCATCAAATGGACAACGTGTTTATGCCAAATACCTGCCCTGTAGTAAGTAAAAACCTGTGCTGACAATTGCAGAAAAGACACAGCAAACCAAAGTGGTGGAGATTGACAGGGTAGGCTATAGCTCTAGGTGTATGTAACACATTTAAGAATAAATTCTTTCAAAATATCACTGGTATCTTAGTTGAAATGGAACAATTAAGCGTATGTAGTTAAATCTTTATGTTGTTGCCATAAACAAAGCACTGATCTTTTAATTCGGGGAAACCAATTGCATTGATATTACTGACTTAAATATGAGGTATGTCCAGTGTGAATTATGTATGTTACTTCCTAAGGGTACCTTGAAATTGGCTGTGAAGGGAGTGTTCAAACCATGAAATTTGGCAAACACAACAAACAACTTTTATTTAGAGTGTCAGTTGATAAATGTTTACCACCATGCTAGTGGAGTCATTTTAGTATATTAGCTACCACTGAAAAAGTTAATGTTGGTCTAAACCAGGAAATAAAAGGAAAAGGGAGTTTAACAAAAGTGAATATGACTTATATGATGATATTATCTTTTCTGGTGACTTTTTCAATATTACATATTCAGAAGATGTTGTGACTTCATGTTGTTAACAGAACAAATTCCTTTTGAGACAGTCTCACTGTATTGGTCAGACTGACTTCCAAATCTTAGGCTCGAGCTGACACTAAAGACATATGCCACCGTGGTTAGCTTGAGTCGTTTAAATACTTAAAGGCTAACAAAATGAACATCCATAGTTCTTCAAAGGCATAATTAGATTGGTTCCAATTTCTCACCTGAAATTAACAGCATATGTGCTGAAGAACTGTACTATAAAATTTGATTGAATATCAAAGTAATATGAATGTTTTCCTCTGGTTTTCTAGAGCCTTAGAGATGAGGTCATTTGTCCAACTCATGTCACCCAACCTGCAAGTTCTTTTATTAAATACATATCCTTTACTTGCAGCCTGTAATTGCACCTCTCCCGTGATCCATAGCACACTGCTTTTTTGAAGTAGGGCATTTTGTTTATGCAACTTTGTTAGAAAGCTCTTCTTTACATTGAGTAAGCTGCTGCCATCTTATTATGCCTCTTGGCTCCAATCCTGCCCTCTAGGCACACAAGATCATTCTTCTCTATTCCCTGAATTCCAAGTATTAGAAAGCAGTATTGATGGAGACATAAATATTTGAAGATCGTTTACAGGCTCTATATGTTTCTGGTCTATGTGATTAAACACCCCTAGTTCTTACCACTATTCCTCCTTGGACATGGCTTTCAGATATTATTTTGCTCTCATTTCCCTCCTCTGGATACAATGTCATATATTAATGACCATCTCACAATATGGTATGTGATCTGGTATTCCACATGAGGCCTATCCAGTGCACACAGATGTGGTGTGTTATCCTCTTCCAATAGTGAATGCTTTTTCCATGACTGTACAGTAAGGTTACAATTGTTTGGAGGATCTCAGCCAGTTTGTTTGCTCATATTAAGTTGGCAGTAAGTTAAAAAACAAACAAACAAACAAACAAAGAGTAATAGACAAACAAACCTCACTTCTTTTACACCTAGTGTCTATCATGATGTAAACCAAATGGTAGAATATCTCTGGGGCAACTGTCTTCTTCAGTTCTAAACATGGCTTGTAGAGATAGACCAATAAAGTTCTGTTATGTGTAATTTTACTAATCATGATTGTGTAACCTGCATATGTGATAAACTGGGCTTTTAGGTCCTCATCCAACTTATGAATTTAAAGTTAATTCACAAGGTAGCACCAAGTTCATGATGCCCTCTCAGAGTAAGGATCTTCAGGAGGGAAAAGAGAAGCTTCCCTGCCTCACCACTCCATGACTTCCCCTGAGATTTCTGGCTGGGCTGGGCCGCTGTTACTGCTGGGATTTAAAGATGGCATATCTGTCATTCTTGATCTCACTGATGGTACAAAACAAAAAAAAAAGTAGGCATCACTCGTCTTGGACATTTTCACTGTCCAATTAACTCAGAACCCATGTATCTAACCATACTCTTATTAATCAGATTGCATTCCAGCTTTGCCTGGGAAGAGCCTAAGAAATTTTGTCAGAGTTTAAGAATGAGAAATTCTCAGGATGACATTCCTGTCTTAGAGACAAGAATAAATTCTCAGGACTAGAGCACTTGTTTTCCAACTGTGCCCCTGGGGTCTGGAATCAGGGATGAAAGCCGAAGGCCCAGGCTCCGTGCACCTCATTCCCACTTTCATCTTTTATAAATTGAGGTTCTGCGTGGAGTTTATTTGAAAAATTGCTATTTCCTCTCTAGTGAACCTCGGCAGTAGTTTAGCATTCACTCCTTTAGCTCATGTACTGAGACCATCTGTTTAAATAATTCTTTCTAGAATATTGTTATCCAGAATTAGCTTTTTTCTTAAACAATTCATTCCCATTTTGATCATCATTTACTTCCTTTCCCCATGACTCTGCACAGATGTTAGACAGAGCAATCATAACTGTAAGCTAGTTCATTGCTCTAAAGCATAATTGTCTGGGCCTAGGGATTCTTACATAAAACAGCTGAGTACTCTTTCACTGTCTCCCCACCTGGTTTTTGCTTTAAATCCTTCCTGACTTGCCTGTTCTCTCATTTCTGGCTTGAAGGCTTTTGTCCTTGAAAGAGACTATGGAATCAGAATACAAACTAAGTGACTCTGCTTTGGATCTTTGTCCAAGCCTTCCTTTTTCTCTATTCACTCTTCCTCCCTGCTACTGGAAGTTCTTCATAGCAGAACTGTCATGCATTTATAAAACCTGATACCTAGCAGAGTAACTGACAGTATAACATCATGATTAAGAAAAATCATTTATTGATTTGTTTAAAACACATGTATTAACCAATTCATGTGAGACTGCAATCGCCAAGGAGCCAGGAATGCAGTTATCAAGACAGACATAATCTCTGCTTGCCGTTGTTCACACTCTGATAGAAGAAATATACATGAAACCAATTAATACAGCTAATCCATTGTGATAAAATTAGGGAGTGGCTACACTGACCAAATGTAATCCAAGGATCAATGAGTAAGATGAGAAGGTCAAAAGAGTCACCCTGTTCAACCAGGTCTAGCCAGCTTCTCCGGTTGTCATCTCCCTTGGAAAGATCACTTGAACACGCTCATGAAATAGAAACCCAAAATGAAGTCCTAATTGACAGGGCATTGTTTCATCAGTTTATTCTGTTTTCTCTTCTGAGTTCTTGTTCTCTGCCTGTGGATCATACCCTTTATCCTAAATGAGCTACAGAGAAAGCGTGGGCTGCTGTCTCCTGGCCCACAGCACTGAGAGTAGCTACTGCCATGTGGGTGTAACCTAATGCTCTCCACTTCCTCCTGCTCCTTCTTTGCAATTATTCTACTCTTACTCTAAGAATATTTACTCCACACTGGTCTTGCCAGATTGGTTCAAGCCTTGGAGTCAAATAAACCCGAGTTTGAGTCTCAGTACCATCACAAATTACCTATTCACATAGACTTCAGCAAATTACCTTCTCCAAGTACCAGTTTTCCCAATGATTAAAACATACCTACTACCTAAGTTTCTTGTGCTAATCAGTTGAAGTCTGTACTTTTCACAAAGTATGGAGCTCAGTGTCTGGTACGCAATATATGGGTCCTTCTCAGCAGCAGCATCTTTATTACAGTAGCTGGTAATCAGTGTTTGTGGAATGGAATTAAAGGTCTTATTTTCACTCTCATTTCAAATGTATTAATGATTTTAAGGACCATATTTTATTCCTAAACATGCTGTTTAACTGCTCAAAGGAAGTGGGAGTTTTTAAATTTTGTTTTAACCTTTTAATCTATCTATACTTTCCCTTTCTGTAATAATTTTGAATTAAATTTTAATGACTAAAAATTTCCATTTCATTAGAATTTATGGGAAAAAAGTCAAACACTAATTTTCCCTCTATGTCCTATATCTGATTCCAAGCAGTCTGGTAATCACTTCACTGATTCTGAGTATAATTCATCCGATCCCTCAGGTGTATGTAGATGATCAACATATTGAACCTGCTGGGGTTTGGGAACTGGCTTACTTATATTTACCAGTGGGGATGAATTTGCAAGATTAAGACGAATTCTGTTTAAAACAAGTTATAGTGTTTTTATTTGTAGAGTAAGTCTGGACACATTGCACAGTCTCAAGAACTAAATTCTATGTTTGTTATCATCACTGGGTTGAAGCAGTGCACACAGCACACACACGCACACGTGCACACACAGACCTTGGTATCCCTACAGGACAATACAGATAATGCATACAAATATAGGAAAAATGTAAGATAAAATAAAGATCATTAGATCGAACAAGGGAAGCTACCCTCTGGAAGATAGCCTTCTTAATTTCTTTTTAGTTCTTTGCTTATGAGCCAAGAAAGGAAGTTATCCTATACAAACTCAATTGCCTGGATAATTCCTAATTTAATAAATGCATCATGTTCTGGCCCATATCAGGCCTTTTAAACTACCATTGCTCAGTCGGTGATTCCTTTGGCCTCTGCTGCTTACCTGACTGCCCGCGCATCTTCAGAGCTAGGCTTCCGTCTTTTCACTCGGCCGCCAGCCCCATTGTCAGTCCCCACCTCAGGTGTTCACACGCCTTCGGTTCCCCCCCGAACTGGAAAATCCTTCTGCTCAGTCTCTGTCTCTGTTTCAACACAGTGAAAGTAAGACCTTTATCTTGTTTACCAGCACAGTTGATGGCTAATACAAAACAGGCATAAAGCTATTTGATAAATATGAATAATAAAAAAGAACACATACATATAAAAAAAGATATGTACTCATCTTGGTGGTTAAGAGCACAAGCAGGAAAATCAAAGATCTAGGATCATGACTTACTGGGCACCTTCACTGCCTATGATCTTGGTCAAGTTACTTAGCATCCCTATTCATTTCCTCTTCAGTAAAGTGGACACAGGACAGGATCTACCTCATGATATTTTTATGATTCTAAGTGAGCTGACACAGATATGGTGCTTAGAACAGTGTCTGGCACACAGTCTCAAAAACTGTAATTAATGTTATTATTATTATTATTATTATGACATTCCTGATCTTATCACCTCTTTTTTCAACTCCACCTCCAGTTTCTCATTCTTTCGTGTATGTACATACACAGAAATAAAGGCAGATTTTAAAAGCTGTGATTATTTGATAGTGCCATTATATCACATTTTTTACAAAGTTTCTATGAGCCCTTCAAGAGGCAAACTTCATTTTCAAAGATACTGAGACATGATTCCGAGTCCTAGATGGAAGATGTCTGCCTCAAAGGAGAATGAGCATTTGAAAGTCCTGGTGACAGGGTCCACTATTTTACAAATGGAATAACTTTTCAAACACATTACATTTGATTCTGTGTTAGAGTCGCAGCATTGCATTAAGAATCAGAAGAAGCTTGCATCTCTGAAATGTAGAGAAAAGTATATTGAAATGGGAGTCAGGGAGTTGGATTCTCTAAGGATGTCTCAGAGAAGTCACAATGAATCTGAGCCTCACTGGTGGAAGAAATAAAGGAAGCTGCTTTTAATGAACTGAAGTCTGAAGACTCAGTGACTTTCTTTCGAGATAGGAAAAGGACATTTAAGGGTAACACCCATCTCAAGACAAAAAGTTTGCAGAACGCCACAAATATTGTGAATGAAGATGAACATGGAGTAAAAAGCTGGTGAGAGTAGATGAGACAATGGCAGCAGATTGCTGGGATTTTTTGTTGGTTTGTTTTTAATTAGTTGTCATTGTTTACCAAATCTTGAGAGCATAATGAATGTGAGTTGGTGGACAAAAATAAGATACTCATTGACTTCTTCCCCAATTGCTGTCATCTAGGAAAATAGATTTATAAATAATAGTAGTACTCTGTTGTTAAAATGCTTTTAAACTCAGTAGTTTGAGCCTGTGTTTTAAAGAAACAAATGGGTATGGACTGAAGAAGTAGACTAGGAAAGAGTTTCCATCGGTACAGTACACAGTGTGCCTCAAAGACAGCATTCCACTCAGAAACGGCAAGGGAAGACAACCCGATTGACCAAGCTCCACTAGAATGTCCCCAGTCTTCTTTAGAAAGAGATGCAGAAGAGGTGAGGGGAAAACCTTACCACAGTACCTCAATGCTAATGTGAGGTTTGGAAAAATCTACATTACAGCCCTTAGAGATTCTTGAACAAGAGCGAGAATCGTATGCATATGTGGAGAAGACGTTCACATTTTTAACTGAATCTTTATTTAGAAATGAAATTGTTGCTGTGGGTGGTGGCTCACATCTGCAATCCCAGCACTTGGGAGACTGAGGCAGAAGGATCATTGTGAGTTCAAGGCAAGCCTGAACTACATTGTGAGACCCTGTCTCAAAAACAAAGCTTTTTCTAATTCAAGGATATGATAATAAGGAATGCAGATTTTATACCTAAGGCTATTTATATTTGGAGTATACTGAATTTGTGGTTCATTTGAGACACTGTTTATTTCTTAATTCTTAGGAGCCAATTCATTATTTATGTTGCTCTGAAAAAATTGATATGCTTTTATAGGTCTGCTAATACCTTACTTTTCTTTGATTTCTACATTTATATATTGCCCAATGGCAATCATTATATTTGAAAAAGAATAGCCTTGTTGTTTTGCTATGATACTACCAGTTGAACAGGGAAGCATAAATATTTTAGACTATGAAGGTGAAGTAGAAATGAAGTATTAAAGTGAGTAATGCTAACCAAGCCCTAAGTGTCTCCGTGTGTCCTGGAATCAGAAGCTTGCTAAGGGTCACATAGAAGCAAAAACACAGAGCAACAAGATGGGAGAAGGGACACGTCCTGCTCCTGCATGCAGCTTTCCCTGTCACAGCAAGCTGGGTATGTTAGGCAATCATGCACTCAAATTTCTTAGAATATCAGATTTTTATAAATAGAAATGTACAGCTTATTGGTAAATAGGAATGAACAGAAATGATAACCAAAGTAATATCCTAGTAGTGGACATCACAGTTTAACCAATGTATGTGTAAAGAAATGCCAAGAAAGGAAAGAAATGGCAAGTCACGCCAAGAAATAAAACCAAATAAAAGCTAATGTCTATTTTTGTAAAATCACACATTTAAATTCTGAAATATTCAGAAATATAATTTTGTAGCTTTTGAAAAAATGAAACTCTTAGGAACTCTTTGTAATATATTTTAATATATACTTCCTATTACATGGCTTTCTGTATCAGAGTTTTTCTACTTGAGGGCACAGTCGAATCTTCTATTTCTTCTCTCTCTCTCTCTCCCTCTCTCTCTCTCTCTCTCTCTCTCCCATTTTGTTTTTTGAGACAGGGTCTCACTATGTAGTTCGGTTGACCTTAAACTTACTATGTAATCCAGGCTTGCCTCAACCTCACAGTGATCCTCCTGCCTCAGCCTCCTAAGCACTGGTATTATAGGTGTGCACTACTATCCATGCTTCTGTTTGTCAGTGCATTCCAAGTTGTCCAGATTGAGGATTTTGTCCAATAATAAATATTCTTATCTAAATGTTGGACCTCTTTGTATGAAGACAAAAGAGTATCTGATATCACCAGAATATTAACTGTTTAAAGGTAAACTATTATGATCACTGAGCATAGTAGTATTTCAGTTAATGTAGTACAGAAAGTAATAAATTTAAAATTTTTAGAAACAAAGTAGGTTCTGTAATTAGAATTTTCATGATGTATTCCAAGATAAATCTTTGTAATATATATATATATACAGACTAGGTGAGAGGGTGAGAGGGATGGTTGTCCACATGAGCTGTTTGTCATGCAGAAGGTAGGGCTGTGGGAGGAGTTCACACCAACTCCTCTGAGGACCACATTTACTGTTTCACTTGTTGGTTGGAGAGCACCTGCTGGCTGTGCCCTCCCACCTTGCCTTTCTAAGAGCACACTGACCTGACCAATTACTTCATATCAAGCCCTCATTCTTGGAAGGTTCTGCAGGATAATCATGTTTGAAATCCCTGCAGCACAGTGCAACATAACCTTATTTCCTGCGCACCTACTTTCACTGGATTACAAAAGACAAGGTTATTATTTCAAAGACATGTTTCCTGAGTTAGGTGAGGATGAGTTCTGCTAAGATGCTATCCCCTCTGAACAAGGGTATGTGTATTCCAACTTCAGAACAGAGTCTAAAGATAGCTTGCTTTCCTGTGCATCTGTAACCTGTGGTCTCTTTCACCTCACACTGACTGAAGTTTTAGTTGCAGCTACTCATATTAGGAGGTTGATAACTCCAGTGAACAGATTTCTGTGACCGGAAGCCTGATATAAAGCCTATCATTATTTGAATGCCTTGCTTTTCCCTTTGAGACTTCTTCTAAAGGGAAAATGAAGCACTTCCAGGTTATGAGGACTTCATGATGGGTAACAACTTTTGCTTTTGCCCCTACCACATCTCATTTACTTCATTGTGTTTCCAGATGACTAAGAATGGCACGGTGGAATCAGAAGAAGCTAGCACTCTTACAGTGGATGACATTTCTGATGATGATATTGATTTAGACAACACAGAAGTAGATGAGTATTTCTTCCTACAACCCCTGCCAACAAAAAAGCGAAGAGCGCTACTGCGGGCCTCTGGAGTTAAAAAGATTGACGTGGAAGAGAAGCATGAGCTGCGCGCCATCCGCCTGTCGCGGGAGGACTGTGGCTGTGACTGCAGAGTGTTCTGTGATCCAGAAACGTGTACCTGCAGCCTGGCAGGCATTAAGTGTCAGGTAAGGGTTTGGATGTCAGGCCATCCAAAGACAGAACATTATGTACACCCCTGAAGTTAGCTGTGTACACGAATGTGTTCCCCAAATGCAGAAGGAGACTTTGCAGCAAGCTAGTTCAGGGGGAGAAAAATACTAATTCAAGCATTCAAAGAGGGCTCATACATGGTGAAAGGCAGTCCAAATTGCAGGTGAAGTTGTTGAAAGTATTTCATCTTGTATTCACTTGTCATACCAACTTATTTTTGGCTTTTTGCAAACATTCAGATGGCCTTTGACATCCCTAATATTTGAATTTGTGTTTTCTGATTCTTCCATGATGTATAAAGTGTTGATTAACTGGAAGCAATGTGGGCTAGTAGTAAAGTTGCTAAAGAGGGACCATTAGGAAAAAAAAAAGCAAAACTAAACTAAATTGCACTCCTTTCTTTGCTATTTGCCATGTATATATGAACTTGGCCAATCAGGTAAATCCCCTAGGATCAGTTTCTTTATCTTGAAAATGAACAGGCTGGCCTAGATCACATCAAGGTTGGCAGGCTATCAGCTCACAGACCAAACCCAGTTAGTCACGTGTTTGTATAAGCAAAGTTTATTGGAGCACTTGCATTTTGTTTGTTTGTTTACCACCTATCTATGACTGATTTTATGTTTCTACAGCGCAGCTGAATAGTAACACAGAGTCTGTATAACCCACAAAACCTAAATATTTACTTTTGCCTTTGCAAAAAAAAAAAAAAACTATGTGCTATCTATAGATTGCAGTTACTTCCTGCTACTAAGGTTTCGTTAACAAGAAAAAAGCATCCTCAGGTTTTCCATCTCTCTGATTATGGCAGTAATGGTTGATTAGAAGAATACAGGAGGGAAACAGAACTTTTTGCAAGTTGGGAATAGTCTTATAAACAAGGAAAAGCCCATTTTTCTCCAAAAAGAATCTAATACCTGAATTTACATGAGAACTGTTGGAAAACAGCCCTATCACTCATATTCAGTTAGTTGCACATTTAAAAGCTTACAGTTTAAAACTAATTTAAAAAAAATAAAGTGTGCTAACCCTTGTACTAGATGATTCTGTTTTCTATCCATCTTTAGTATATCATTAATGTTTTCTGAATAAGTTAGGTGCTGTTATTTTACAAAGAAACAGCTTTCTGTAGAGAGAATCATTCAGGCAGGTGAAAGGAGAGGATAGTTCCCAGTGGCCAAGCAGTTGCTTGAGATAGATTCACAGAAAAGAGATCCATTCATAAGGAATACAGGCGCTCGCTCTGACGTCGACTACTACCTTTTATCAGGACCAGGATAATTATATTAGAGTTGGCCTTCTCTTCTGAAGCACAGCAATCTCTCTGAGCTTGGATAAGGTGGGAAGCATGACAAGTTTTCTGTGTTGCCTGTACCCTGATCTGTGTCCACATTGATCTGTGGAATCTGAGACAGTTAGCAAATATGGGTACCTATGGATTGCGTAGAATTCCACTTGTCACCTGAGGTCTAGCCAACAACACTCTTTTTGAATACAATTTTTCTGTCTCTAGAGCCCAACCTCTCAAATAGTTTAGGGATATTACTGAGATGGACATTCTCTTCCTTCAAAAATCTTGTGGTCTATTGGAATGGGTGGAGAAGGGGGACAGCCAGGATCATAAGTCACAGTCATAAATGTGCATATCTACTACAGCCCCGCAGGACACACTCATGCACCCACATATCCTGGGACAGATAGTGCAAAGGTAAACCAATGACAGTGGATTGTTAGGGTGTCTGACAGGAAGGTTTGTCAATGTAGACGTCTTGGGCAGTGAAGTTCATTTTCTAATAAGCAAAGGGAAAAAGCATAACTCTTATCAAAAGCATAAATTAGGTTTAAAGTGCCTGTAAGAAGAAATACAGAAAGTTGTTTGTTTAAAATTGGGCAAATAAACTGGGATGCAGCAGAAGGAAAAGAAGTTTGGGGAAAAGATAGAAGCACTGAAAACATGTGAACAACATCAAAGAGAAGGAGAAAGTAGGTAATGGAAAACAGAAGTGAAGAAAGTACTGGAAAAATAAAACTACCCCTTTATCCCCCAAACCCATTTTTATTTTTGAATATGGGTTAAAAGCTCCTTAACTCTTATGACTTAAGCCTTCACTTCCCCCTTTTCATTTCTCTTTGAGTTTGATTGTCATTTGCTCTGACATAAGTGGAATAAGTGGATTATTTAATTCAAAGGGGTTGCTGAAAGGTACTGGATTTTATTTGGTTTGTAATGGTTCCACGGTGCTAATCTGTGTTCTTCCTCCCCAGGTGGATCGTATGTCTTTCCCCTGTGGCTGCACTAAAGAAGGGTGTAGTAACACAGCAGGTAGAATTGAATTTAATCCTATCCGTGTCCGGACTCACTTTTTGCACACAATAATGAAACTTGAACTCGAGAAAAACCGAGAGCAGCAAATCCCCACGCTGAACGGCTGTCACGGGGAGATAAGCGCGCACAGTAGTTCCATGGGCCCTGTCGCTCACTCTGTGGAATACTCCATTGCAGACAATTTTGAGATTGAAACCGAGCCCCAAGCTGCAGTGCTGCACCTGCAGTCTGCCGAAGAATTGGATTGCCAAGGAGAGGAGGACGAAGAGGAGGAGGATGGGAGCAGCTTTTGCAGCGGAGTCACTGACTCTAGCACGCAGAGCTTGGCACCGAGTGAGTCAGATGAGGAGGAGGAGGAGGAGGAAGAGGAGGAAGAAGAGGAGGATGAGGAGGATAAAAGAGATGGCTTTGTGGAAGGTTTGGGCACCCATGCTGACGTGGTGCCTCTTCCCTCAGTCCTTTGTTATTCAGACGGCACGGCTGTTCACGAAAGCCACACGAAAAATGCTTCTTTTTACGCCAACTCTTCAACTCTCTACTACCAAATCGATAGCCACATTCCAGGAACACCTAGCCAGATCTCTGAGAACTATTCTGAAAGAGATACTGTCAAGAACGGTACCCTTTCGTTGGTGCCTTACACCATGACCCCAGAGCAATTCGTTGACTATGCCCGACAAGCAGAAGAGGCCTACGGGGCCTCCCATTACGCGGCTGCCAACCCTTCTGTGATTGTTTGCTGCTCCTCTTCCGAAAATGATAGCGGGGTGCCCTGCAATAGTTTATATCCCGAACACAGGTCCAGTCATCCTCAAGTGGAATTTCACTCATACTTGAAAGGGCCTCCCCAGGATGGGTTTGTCTCCACATTGAATGGAGACAGTCACATTTCAGAGCATCCTGCTGAAAATTCTTTGAGCCTTGCAGAAAAGAGCAGACTACACGAAGAGTGCATCAAATCACCTGTGGTTGAGACTGTTCCCGTTTAGCAGCCTAAATTATTCTGTTATAGGATCGACTCTTCTATTTGAGGCACTGCGTTTCATTGGATTTCCCAGGCTCATCATTGTTTAAATGGAAGACCGAAAAAATTTGGACTGTGATTGATCTTCCAGACTGTGTTTCGTTTTCTCCTTTTTAGCTACATGACTGTGGCATTGCACAAATACAGTCACTATGGGGATTTTAAAAGATTTCGGAGTGTTTTGATAGAAAATGCTAAATTTTAAAAACGCGTATCTCACAGTTGCCTACCTGTCAAACTGTGTGAAACCTGCCAAGCTGTGCAGATCAGAGCTCCAAGCTTTGGATTATCGGGCCTGTGCAAGATTGTTCACTAAGACTGCAAAATAATAAGATTTAGAGTCCTAATTTTCGATATATCTGAAGATGATGGTGACTTTTTAATGTAAAAGTAATTATTGTTAAGAAAAAGATTTAATTGTTTCCTGTGTATTTTATTTATGGTAGCTTAGAAGTCATGTTTTGATGAAAATGAACAGCAGCATGTTCATGCAAGCTGAAGATGCAGAGCTAGCACCACAGAGCATGCCCACAAGGATTGCATCTGGAATCCACTCACATTTTTATGATCCTGACTGTTCAGGTTTGCAAATACTTTCTTAAGGGTGAAATAGGCCTATTTTTGCTATTTTGGACAAATAAATGAGTCTATATGTGCAGGTCCTTACCCAGTTTTCTCTAAAGTTAAGAGTTAGGACAATCCTCCAGGGAGGGTCCAGTTTGCTGCCCTCCCTCAGCTGACTCCCAAGGTGGAGATAAAAGGAATTGCCTTTCTTTTCTAAATACCATCATCTTGGTTCTTAGCTTGGACAGCACCTTTAAACTCTACCCCTACATCAAAATGCACTTTAGTGCCCCTTCACGGTACCTCGTGTGGGGTGGGGACTGAGAACTCTTTGAGACGAAAAAATTTAAAAATAAAAAAAAAAATCTGAAACTATTCTAAGGTTCATACATACAGTTAACATAGAGGAATCTTCCAGTGACACTTGTGAAGGAAAAAATGACTTGTTTTCCTTCACCGCTCTGAGGACCTAACTCAGTAAACGCAAGGAGGCTGAGGCAACACGGAAGAGAAATTCGCAGTGAGCAGCCTTTTCTGCAATGTGCTCGGTCCATCTCTACAAATAAGTTTATAATGCAATTTCCACTTAGTGACTAGCTGATTGAAGTGGAGGGCCTCTATCCAAATACTCAACTAGGCCTTACTTTTCTGAAGCATTTTGATTTGTCTTGTCTGGGACAATTAGCAGAACAGTCCAGAATGCATTACATACTCTAATTACCTCACGTTCTCTTATTAAAGGGAATAGATAGAAATAAAACATGCACTCCCCACCATTAGATTACCTACACTTGGTTCACTAGAGGACTTCTAAGAACCTTTTTTCTGTAAATTAATTTAGGTAACAAAATAGCGTGTTCTACTTTCCCCCTCGTCCAATGCAGTATGACTATACTAAATCTGTTTCATATTTCCGACCTTCTATTGTTATATCATTTCACATGTTTTATGACTATTTGAAATGTGGACATGCCTTGCTATTGAGTGACTGCATCACTACTTATTTTTTATGTCATTTAGACTTGGGTATTTAGAAATACGGATATAAATATATTGTAGATCTCAGTACCTTAAAAGTACTATTTTATTTGATTAAATTTTTAAAAATATATTTGATTTGGAGAAAGTCCTCCAATGGAAAAGTTTCTACTAGAACTCGATGTGGAGAAAACATGCTTAGTTGGCAGCTCTTCCATGATATAGTTGATTCTTGCACCTTTTCTGCCCCATCTCTGGGCCAACTTTGTAACCATTAATATTCACGTTGAAGAAGCTTTGGGTGTGTCATGGTGTAGGCAGCAGTAATTAGGTCAAGAATGTGCCATTTTAATGATTAGCCAGGGCATCATTACAGTTACAATTTTCAGTGCTTGATCTCCAGGGGTTTTTTATCCTCCCTCTTACTAATATAATATAAAGAGCACAGGCACAAAGAGAAAATGATGAGAGGTAACTAACTGGCCTTTCACTCAAGCATATGAAGAAAATCGCGTGTTCCACATT
This sequence comes from Cuniculus paca, assembly GCA_004365215.1. NCBI lineage: Eukaryota > Metazoa > Chordata > Mammalia > Rodentia > Cuniculidae > Cuniculus > Cuniculus paca. The sequence goes on along the minus strand of RJWT010004351.1, from coordinate 13,932 downwards.
AGCTGGACCATTGCAGGCTCTGAAAGAACCTACATGTGAAGAACTCTGACCTTACTCATGGAACACGGTGTGGGAGATCAGAGAAGAACCGACTCCGGGTAGAGCAGAGTTGAAAGGTAGAATGGCAATCCAGTTTCTGGACAAATAGACATTTTTAGTTCAACTTTTTTCCTCAAGGAGGTGACTTCTTTATGTCTTTACTATGTCTCTGTTTCATACTTTTGTTTAGAAAAGGATGCTGACAGAAACAGAGCTTTTTGCCTCTGTCTAATTGGGTTACAAAGTCACTACCTTACTAAGTATTTGCCATTCAACCATAACAACTCCTGTTGCAGATTTTCATAGATCTAGGTAAACCTTCAACATCTCCTGCGAATAATATACACAGGATTCCCCTGAAAAAAAACCTTCCAATATAACTGCACCTAAACCACACATGCACAAACCCACACAGGCACACGCAGGCACATACACAATACAAGAATACTACACACTTGAGAATGACAGATTTTAGGCAATGTCCAGTAATGAGTACTGAGATTTCCTACCCTCAGATTTGGTCTGGTTTTATGGTCTAAAAATATGGTCTAGAAAAGAGGATCATTTTTAAGACTGCAGTTTGAAGATACTGGGTCAATGCTGCAAATAATACTAGTAATGGAATCATTTCGCTGTTACTTCCTTTCCCAGAAAAGCTGGGAGAGCACAGTGTCCCATCTGAAATTTCCCATTAATAGCCTTCTATTCAGCAAAAATTGCCCACATAGCAGGAAAGCGCGACAGTTATTCTGAGCTTGTAAAAGGGGGAAACAAGCTAGATGCAGCCTGATGGGATACTTGAGATCTTTGTACCAAGACACAATAACCTGGCCTGCAGCTGTTGTATCGCCCCCATCATCTATCTAACCAAATTAGTCCTTTTGGAAACACAGCTTTTTAGTCATTCATTGTCAATTGCAAAGTTTCACGCTCCAGACCCTGTTGTTTTAGCACCAGCCCTACACCTTTAAATGGGGGTTAATTCCTAGTTACAATGCTAGCCAAATTGATTTGAAAGTCTGAATGGAGCAGCTTGCCTCTCCTTTGTCACGCTTGATCTCCTTTGGGGGAAAGAAATCAAAGAAAGAATTTTACTTAACTTTTTCTTCCTATCTTTTGAACATCAATTACTATGCGACAGATAAAATCTATTGGTTGCATGTCTTTTAGTTGACTGAACAGTATATGTAGTTATTTTTTGAAGGCCTGTCTTTTCTTTGTGAGGAAATTCCATGTTTTCCCAGGTGTCAGCCACAAATAAAATGTGAAATTAATATTTCTTTAGATGACAAAAATCTCAATCTTATATGCCACACAATACCTATCCCCACATACCCTACCAAAAAAACAATTTTAAGTTGTAGAAACAGGTAAATCAAGAAACAAATTATATTAAATGATTGTTTTCTTTAAAATTTTACACTCTAACCAATGACTTCTAGGCAAAAATCTTCAAGTTTTCATGAAACAGAAAGATACGTCATAATTTATATCCTCATAATTGTTATATTACTGGCTCTTTAATGTTTGATATCGTTATTCAAGTTGATGATCCTTTAGTTTCAATATTCAGAATTTATTATTTACCCATTTTTTTCAACAAATATTTTTTAAACACCTGCTATGTTAGAACAACTATTCTGGGCTATAAAAAATAGTAAGGGGAAACTACAAATTCTAAAGAATCATGATAATAAAAGGTGGCATGAAATAAGCCTATTCAAAACATTTTAATATTTGATTTTATATTATAAAATTAGAAAATTAACAAAAATTCTTGTCCAATTATATGCAAGCTACAACTGCTTCTTTTTCATAATGAATGGAACTCATTGGATCCTCCTTTTCTCCTCTCATCTGAAATTTATTAATTAAATCTGGACTCAGCTAGGAGTGAACCAAGTGAAAAAGAGATTTTCAGCTAATTGCTTCTTCAGTGTGAATCCATGTAAGTGATGCTAAATCTACACCAGCAGACTCCCGTCAGGTAGTTTCCAAGGGTGGTTGATACGAGCACAACCCAAGAAAGATTTGAGGATACTTGTGAAACAAAAATACAATAAACAGTCACTCTTAGTTATGTTTATAAACGGGCTATCAAAATAGCAAAGCCCTATTCCAACTTCCGTAGAAATCAACTGGGAGCCAATAGAAAACAAGAGTTCCCTGGATCTCCCTCGATTTGAGCTTGGAATTATGAATCATCCAATTAGCAGTGGAAAATTGACCTCAACAGGAAATAACTTTTTTCAAAAGATATCATAAACTCCTCTTTCTATAAATATAACAATAAGAATGTAACATTAAAGCAGAACTTTGGTCTATCAAAACAGTTTACAGTCCTTAGAGTCAGTACGCGAAATACCCGGTTTCAATGGGAAACATCTTTCCGCTCAAAGGCAAGACGACTAATTTGAAATCGAAAATCTCTTTTGTGTCCATACCAAAAGTTTAAAGCCTTGAACATTCTTAGTGCTAGTACACGTGTGCAACTTCTGACTGCATCCCTTTTCTGAGATCTGCTAACTTGTGCTGAAGTGATGTAAATCCCTAAGCCAAATGGCACAGCTCTACGCAGACAGCACAGCTCCTCAGATGCTTTCTGTAGCATTAAAGACTTTAATTGACTTAATGGACTGAATACCAGCAATTTGAAAACTCACCGGTATTACAAAACTGTCAGAATGGGTGTGAGGATGGAACACAAGCCTAATCAGTGGTGGTATCTCCTAGGAGCTATAAAAAAATTTTCAGCAGAAGGTACAATGTCTTGTAACCCTAGAAAGCTCAGCGAGCAGGCATTCTGAAACCAAGAAGAGACAGCCCAGCCTTCCTCAACTCAGTTGGGGCTTGTGTCAGTGGATCAACACCCACTTTGATTGCATTTTACTCTCTACAGGTCACTTGTTCCTTTAGAAAATAAAAATACAGACTTACACCATTCTAAAGAAAGTTTTAGAAAAAAAGTTAGGCACATTCTACATTAAAAGGACTAATAAATGACTCGCATTATTGTCAAAAATAAGGAATTGAGAAATAAAAGAGCTCTTCAGTATTTTACCAGCCAAAACTACACACTCCATGTGACTCAAAAATAGTCACTTCTAACCTTTACTTTGACTCTTCTCATGGCTTTCAAGAGAGACCATGAGACCAATTTCCTAATCAAGTTGTTACATTATTTTCTTTCTTTTTAATCAAAATTCAAAGCCAAAAGCTTCGAATTGGCTGGGTTTTCCTGAGGCCTGGTCCTGAGCTAGTTTAGCTATTACTAGCTGGCATGTCTCGGGCTTCTGAGAGCACAGATTTAGAGAGTGTGATGGAAACTAGGGGAGTACTCACAACCAGATGCAAAGTCTAAGCCAACTTTAAAGTTCACTTGTTTTATTTATACTTTTTTACACTATTAAAGCCTGGAATTTTAGTGAATCTAGATATGTGTTACATCCATGAGAACTGACATAATTTCAAAGATGTAAATCATTTTGGTAACTATTTTCACTTGTAATAGATATATCACTATCTAGGGTAATTGCTGTCTGTTTGGTTCCTTACACTTGGTATGATTTAAGAAAAGCCAATGGTACTGTGTCATTTTATTCTTGTCTTACAAAAAGATTCAGGCAGGACTAAAGTTTCAAAGGAAAATAGAATTTATTTTAAATAATATTTAAATTCAACATGCTAATAATGTAATTTCTCTTTATATTACTCATTGCCATGTTAATAGTAAAACTATTTCAATAATTCTCATTTTTAATGACACATATAAAGCCATTTAAGTATTTTTTAAGATAATGTGTGTTGATTAGAGTTAGGATGATGCAAAATTATGGTAGAAATTAGCCTTGCTTTTTGTCTAAGTTAATTTACATAATTAGTTGTTATTTTGAAATAGCATGATAGTTAGATATTATTCTCCTTTCTCTTTTAACTGTTTCCCAATATTTTTTTCTGGCTTGAGATTATCTTTAAAAAATCATTTCTTAACGAGTATTTGTGGGAAAATCAACTTAGAAAATGTCTCTTTAAAAATTATGTAGGAATTTTTATCTCCAGAGATCTGTATGATATATTACTGCCCCACTAGACCACCCACCCTTCTGTCTGTTCCATCCCTCCTAATATTGTTTTGTTATCTCTACATAGAAAAAATATAAAAAAGGAAGTTTGAAAATTCTAACTTTGTGGTACATTTTACCCAATTTTGTTTTGCTCCTCCATTTCATGTTGAGCACTAAGTTTTCCCTGTATCCTTTGGTTCCCAGTCTTTAAAACAAATGGAAAGATCTATATACATTGTGCAAGTTTATTTAAATATGAAAGAAAAGGAAAGAATAAAATTCAAATCTGAATTCTCCTAAAGAGAAAAACCTAAATAACTAAACCCACAAGGTAATTCGCTGTGTTGGGGGGATTTTTTGTAAGTTAGCATTAATCTTTGAGTGACTTAATGCTACTCAAATGATATCTGAATTTTACAGATTTTAATGACTTTTGGGAAAGTCAGTTTGTTTGTTCTACAATCAAACAGGGTTTCTTGCCGAAGGTTACTATCAGAACCTTCATTTATTAGGTACTAGTCATCCCAAATGGATATCTCAGAATGATTTAGTCTTTTTGAAAATACTCCAATGGCCAACTATATGTGAACAATAGAAAGTTTGAGATTATTCTGTATTCTTCAATTTTTATAGTCCTGAGACTCAGAGAGCTCTCCAGAGGTCATCTGGCTCATCCATCTACCTCCAGGGAGGACTGTCACTCAGGCATGCCCCACAGGAGTATTCTTACCATCGCTAGGAAGGTGGTTTCCTTGGCAACACAATCCAGCTCTTTTAGGTTTTCTCACAATAAGAAAATATCTTGGCCAGTCTTTGTGGCCTAGGCACCTGGCAACAGTTGTGGTAATTTGAACCATTATACTGGGAGACTCCAGAGAACTTAGGTTTTTCCCTGTATTTGATGCTTATTACATAGGACTATAAATCCTAAGAAATCATATTTTTAAAGAAAGATTTAAGTATTCAAGCACTTCTCAGTTAATGTAACCTGCTTTGGGCAAACATGGCTATAGATAGTTTTTGTTCGTGTATTTATTTATTTATTTTTGTTGCTGTTAGACCGAGAATTAATATTAGAGAAAGTGATTCTCAGATCCTCAGTGACAAACATCAGAACTAGAATCAAATGATGCAATTTCTAAAGTGTTCACCTGTCTGAGAAGTTGCAAATACAAAAAAGTAATCATGTGCTATGTTCTTCCTTCTAAATAAGGGCCTTCTTGTTAAATAATTCTTTAGCCTAAAATGACGAATAAGAATCTAAAAGCTTTTCCACTCCTTTTGCAGAAGATGTGACTGCAAAGAATATGATCTGGAATAAAACAATTCCAGAGACTCACTCAGCCACATATGATCCCAGCCTTGTCCTCATGTTCTTTCAACAATGGCTGCTTGCTTTCTCAGGGATCAGGGAAATGATTGTTCAGATTATCATCTTGACAAGGCCTGAAAACAAAGGGAGGAGTCCTGGAGGAAAGTGATCTCCTTTTCTGATTATATCACTTGACCCAAGCACTCCCTGCTTTCACAGCCTTTTTCTGTTTGCTCAGAGTTGACTCCAACTCAGAGGCAAAGCCGATCGCGGAGGAGGAATACCCCCCAAATCAACGTTTCCTTTCTTCTTGGGATTTATTTCAATCTAGGCACAGCTGCTTATCTCCCCAACTCAGATGCTTTTGTGAATGACAGCATCAGGGTGGTTGCTTCCCATAGATAACACTTTGGGGAAATAACCCTTTTTGTCTCTTGAAAAATACTATAGAATGCTCATGTAAAGAATGGTGAATAAAATTTGGCCCATGTTTTAATTGACTCTAGCCACCATTATGAAAGTAAGTCTGAGGTGTAGTTTGTGAAACATGTTTCAAAAGTGTTTGATGTATAATAAATGCTAGACATTTACAGAAATAGTAAAAACAAAAAACTTAAACCTGTAGATTACAACTCTGTTCCTAAGAACCTCAGCCTTTATTGTGTCTTAGTAAAGTTAGTTGATCTGCTTTCTTTTTAGTTTACCACATTTCTGGTGTAATAGCCTCTTAAGATAGAACTATTAATACCTATGTACTGGTTAGTGCCTGTTAATGCAGAAAATGGCACTTTGTTCTTTCAATGTGTTTCCCTCAGTGTCACAGGGTATATCAATTTGACAGGAAAGGTCATTTGACATTGGTCAAAAATACATTTTTGCCAAACAATATATATGTTTAATTGGTTGCATCGGTAAAATGTCACCTTTTACAATGTCTTTATCTTCATCATAATCTTAGACATCAACAGTGTCTCTACTTTCCAGCCGCCATAGGAATTTTGTAGATTTGCAAATTCTGGTGAAGTCTAGTGAGCTGAATGTATTGGTAGATCAAATGATCCAAAGGACTTGGATGTTATTCTTCTGTCTGTGTTGAACATTCAGACATTAGAAATGGTCTTTACACAAGGGAAGTTTTCTTGGAGTATATGTATTTTATTTTATATTGTGTTTGTTTGATGCTGTAACAAAAAAAAAAAAGGATGTAACTTTAAAAACTCAGAAAAACCACTGTACTGTAAAGTATATTTTGGCATAATGATTGGTTTTATCCTTCAATTGATTTTTTTATCATTACTTTTGCTCAATAAATATTTAATTACTATTATGTTTAATGATGTACAAAGGGAAGAAAATCAAACTATAGTCCATATGTAGTCATTTTATGCTAAGATGTCATGTTGTGTGTCACAGTTTCATAATTGATTTCTCTTGTGTATAAATTATAACATCAAAGATGCCAAAGGGTATATAAAATAAGCTACAATAATATTCAACAGAACTTAACCTGGACCTTAGGTTGTAATAATTTATTCATATTAGCTGTAGTTGTCTATATTTATATTTTCAGTATTTATTACGAATGACATGGAAATTCGTGTATTTATTGTGGCTTTTTATTGCAGTGTGTGTGTGTATATATATATATTACAAATAAGCATTTTTAAGTCTTATCCTTAAGTTTCTTTTACTAGTGGCACTTGTATTATGCTGTACTTTTATTATATATTGTACAATATCTTGTCCATTTGTTTGCAGCAGAGTAAAACCGGTTTCTAAGTTATGTTTACTGTTGAATTTGTGTTGCATTTTGCGTGAAATCTTTGTTCTTACATTTTGAACTGCAGTCTCTTATGCTGTCTATCACAGTACACAGAAGAATACCTCCCTCTCTGTGTAACAGATAACATTCTTGAAAAGTTGTGTGTGAAGCCAGTTTCTGCTGAAATGGCTCATTACATTATCATTTCAAAGATGTGTTAACTTTATTATGATGGATCCCTGAGAGAAGATGCTTACAACACTTTTCTTTCTCAGCTTTTCAACCCATTCATCAAGTAATGATGTGTAAACAAACATGAGGGCCAAAGGGGAACTCTCTATGTAAATGAAATTTCAGAGGATATTTTTACAAAGACAAATCCATTCTCTGTTAAGTGGTATCCTTGAAGTCTACAACTTAGTAGTATGTTTTGCTTTGCTTACAGCACAATCTGTGATTTGATGTTTAGAATATATATGTACATATAATTCTTTATGTACCCCTATGTGCTTAAAGATGTTGGTTAAAGAGAACAAAAACTTACTTTTATTAGAAGTAGAATGAAGAGGAAAGGAACTGCATTCGTCTTAATCTTCTATTGTATATAGGTCTTTGACCTCAACAACTTGTTTTCTTACATCTAGAGATTGGATCTATATTTTTTAAAGTTAAAGAATAATAATAAGTGATTGTGTAATCATCCTAGAACTCAAATTTGGTGTATTAACTCACTTAAAGTCCTCTGCAATGTTTCTTTCTCACTGCCAACAAAATAAAATCCAAACTCTTTGTGATGCCTCACAAGGTCAATTTACATGTAGACACAACCAATTTTTCCAGCCTTTTTGCTCATCGAACTCTCGCTGCCTTCCATATCTCCCCTCCCCTACAAGACAGAATTCTTAAATTTCACCTGCTTCTCAGTTTCTCCCACTTCCGGATAGCTTGCTGCTTCTGCTGAGACTGTTACCCACAAATCCATGCTGGCAGCAATATGATAATAACCACCTATTTAGCTTTTGAGGGGAAACTCACATGTCCCTTCCTTTATGTTGTTGTTTTGAGTCTCCTGAAAATTGATCAACTCCTCTTTTATGAAAAATGCAGACATTTATTAGAGGCCTTTCGAGTCTATTTTACTTTATAATTTTTGCTTTTTTGAAACAGGATCTTATTCTATAGTCCAGGCGGGCCTCAACTCAGGATCTTCCTCCTCAGCCTTCCGAGTGCTGAGACTACAGTTGTGTACCCACCATGCCTTGTTACACTGGACTCATTTATATATGTATACTTCTTCCTCGTTACCTCTTGAGATCAGAAAACTAGTCTCAATACTCCCCATCTTCTTGGCATCCAGTTTAGTGCCTGAAACCTAGAAAATGTTTAAAATATATTTACTGATGCATGTGAAATACAAAAGTAATACAAAGTATAATTCTGTAGAGGAAATCAGATGTGGGAAACATGGCTGGCTGAAGGGGTAGAAAAGGTAACAAATTCAGGAGAAGGGAGAATTTCAACTGGTAGGAGCATCCTGTACTCCACATTATGGAGTACTTTGAGAACAGCCAGATCTCTCTTTTGTGTAAGTCACTTTTCTGTACAGGAAAAAAAACTTTGTTAAGAATAAGTGACTTACCTCAGGAACAAGTGATAGATCAAATGAAGAGAATGTATTCAGTTATCGTACAGCTTTAAAGATGAGTCCAGCGTGTATAGTAGCACACTCTTGTGATCCCAACACTTGGGAGGTTGAGGCAGGAGAATCACTGCAAGTTTGAGGCCATCCTGGGCTACAAAGTGAATTCAAGGCCAACCTGAACAGCTGAGTGAGACTCTGTCTCAAAATGACAAAAAGAAAGATGAGTCCAAAGAATATAACTGCCCTGTAGTGGCTCACGCCTGTAATCCCAGCACTCGGGAGGCTGAGACAGGCGGATCATTGTGAATTCGAGACCAGCCTGGGCTACAAAGTGAGTTCAAGGCCAGCCTGAATGGCATAGTGAAACCCTGTCTCAGAAACAGGGCTGGGGATCTAGCTCAGCGGTCTAAGCGCCTGCCTGGCAAGCGCAAGATGATGAGTTCAATCCCCGGTGCCGCAAAAAAAAAAAAAAAAAAAAAAAGAATATAACTGCCCTTACGGTAATAGGAAAATCCTGAAGACAGTAGAAGTGGTAGGTGAACAAACGAGAGCAATCTTGGCTGTGTGACATATCAGTGTGGCTGCAATGCATAGAAAACTTGGCAGGATGGAAATGCCAGAGTGAAAATTTTCCTGTCGCTATAGCACTCTTGATGCACTGAAAACATAATAGCAGAAGGAGAGGACCTCCTATAATAAGGACACTGTTGGAGAATGAGGCAACAACAGGGAAAAAGGTAGGAAAGCATCCCCCAGACAAGCAAGGATAGGGGCCTATGTAGTTACAACAGAGCAAAGCTTAGTTATTTAAAGACCTATTAACATGTGGGAGATTAATGATAGCGAGATTAGGAGCTTGAAATACTGTGTAATACGAAGAAGGTTATAAAAGGCATCAATAATAGAAATTAGGATGTTATAAAGAGGAAGAGATGCATTCATTGTGATAGGTTGAATTGTTGCTGAGACACTCAATATAAATCACATGGCCCAGAGGAAACATGAGTCTGGATCTTGGATAAAAGTGTAAAAGTATGGAGCAGATGAGGATTTTAAGAGGGCAACCTACCTAGAGAGAAGGCGACATAGCACAAGACTTTTAAAAAGGCTGCTGTTTCAAATTGGGGAGGTTGGCATGCAGGATTTTTCTTAGGGATCAATACTATGCAAAACAAATAGAGTGTGAGCCACAAATGTGAGCTGCATATGAAAATTTACATTTTTTTATAGCCCCATTAAGAACAATAAATAAAATTACTTAATATATTTTATTTAACCCTATATATAAAAAATTCTACGTGTAATCAATATAAAAATTATTGGTAACATTTTACGTTGTTTGATGCTACCAAGTCTTTAAAATCCAGTGTACATTTTACAGTCACACCAGGTTTCTACTTGGAGTAGATACGCGTGGTTAGTGGGTACTCTATTGGACAGCGTAGGTCTACACAGCTATGCGTTTTCTGTGCTGGGTACTCCCTGGTAGGTGTTGACATATGATGCAAAGGGATTTATACTTTGTTCCCATTTCAACCTGTCCATCCACAAAGTAGCACACAGACCTCCTTCTACCCATCTTATAACCTCTCTTTTTCAATTCCATAACTAGTCAGCCAGGCCATTCTTCTCTATCCCGCAAGTCCACATACAGTATGTTCTGAAAGAGCTACTTCTTTCATGCAAAAACTCTACTTTTAAATTTTTATTTTTATTAGTACATGTTTGCAGTACACAATGATTATATTCACTGTGAGGAGTAGATACATGCACATAACACATCTTAATGCTTTTTCATTCTTCTCCCCTACCTCCCCCACCCCCTCTCTTGCTTACCTTCCCTTTTGTGAAAGATCTACCTTCCTCTTTTAAGGATTTGATCTCCCACTGTCTTTTGATGCTACTTGGAAAGCAACAGTGGAGGTGCCATCCATCTTTACTTACATTTCACCCAATTACTAAACCATCTATCCTTAAGCCACGTTTATATGCCTTATGGAGTGAGGCATGAACTGAGGAAGAGAGGCTGACGTGACAGTGGTGAAGGAAAGAAGACAAGGGTATTTGCTCATGCAACTTCTTTGTGCACAGCATTTTTTTTCTTCTTTTTGTATCAGGAATCTAACTCAGGACCTTTCCCTTGCCAGGCAGCTGCTTGTGCCACTGAGCTATAGCACCAGCCCTTGTGCACAGACAGCATCTTTTCTCACCACAGGTACACCCGGTACCAGTTTATTTCACAGTATAGTGTCTGCCTGGTCACATGGGCTGTGTTGGTTACTTTTCTCTTGTTGCTGAGACAAAAATACTTGACCCCCAAAAGGAAGGAAGGAAAGGTTTATTCAGCTTACAAGTTTTGGAGGTTTCAGTCCATACTTAGCTGGTTCCAAGGCAGGGTGGTGTGGATGAAGGGCAATCATTCATGGGAACTTCAAGCAATAAGAGGGAAAAAGACAAAAAGGAAAAGCACGCCTCCTTCTCTTCCTTATATTGTATATAAGGTACCTGCCCCTGGGCTGGTGCAGCACTCACATTACCAACCCCAGGACTAGACAATGAACCAATAACAAATGCTAGACTCAGCCACCTCCTTGAGGTGCTTGAGGCTTTGGGGGTACATCCAAACTTAAACCATAACACGGACCAAGCAGCAGTGCTTGGTGCACTACAGCCAACACTACCTATAAACACAGACCCTTTCTGTTCCCACTCAGAGTTGTCAGTTATTCATGGTATGGCTCCAAGCACTGTTCCTGGATGTGCTAGATGCGCATCCAGAGCCCAAAGAAGTTTACTAGGCATCGCACTTCCCTGTGCATACTAAGAGTTTCAATACAAAATAATTAATCTCTACTGTAAAGGGCATGTCCCCTAGCCCTGCAACCACAGGATCCCTAAAGATTATTCTGGTGTAGCAGACCCCTGACTCTTCATACAGTTTATCTTCTGTCCTCTGTAGTGCATGTGTCCTGTGTCAAGGCCACCAACACACTTACTATTCCTCATGGGGACCGCCACCTTAACATTTTTCAGATCTTCAATATTAACACTATTTTCCACTACCACCCTGTGATAAAAACTCATTTTTTATTTGCTGTCTTGATTGAGGTCAGGGGCAGTAGTAGTTTCAGAGAATTCCACCTGGCTTTTCCTGCTATAGCCATCTCTATTCCAAAAGCAAAGGGTCCATTTGGAATTGTATACATACCAAAAATTCCTTCCTCAAGTATTTACCCAGACGCAGAGAAAACGATTACTGTGGAGGTCTCAAGACCCAGTGCACTGACAGTAAGCCAGATCTTCACTAGGACTCTGTTTATTACTGCCTTCTCCTCATGTCAATGGGAGAGATGTGGGTTCTTAATCAACTTCCATCACTGTGACAAAGTACCTGAGAAAGTCAACTTAAAAGAGGAGAAGATTTATTTTGGTTCATAGTTTCAGAGATTTCAATCCATGTTTGGTCTACTGGTCCACTGCTGTGGACCTGAAGTGAGGCAAAACATCATGGTGGAAGGGCATAGTGGAGAAAAACCACCTGGGAGCTGGGAAGCAGATTTATGGGTAAAAATCCAGATAGGAACGGGCCAGCATGTACTTCCCAGTTCCTGAACCCATCTTCCACCCACTTCAACTAGACCTTGACTTCCTGCTAATGTCATTAAATTAAAGTTTCATCAGTGGTCAGTGGATTAAGGTTAGTGTCCTCAACATATAATCATCTCCTAAAAGCCCAGCTGCTTGCCTTTGGGGGACACTTTAGATCCAAAGCATAACAAAGGTAATGGTAAGGGGGCTTCGGTTCTCCCAGTATCAGTGTCAATTCAGACTCAGTGGCAGGAGGATCATTGCAAGTTTGAGACCAGCCTGGACTACAAAGTGAGCTCAAGGCCAGCCTGAACGGCATAGTGAGAGCCTGTCTCAAAAAGACAAGGGCTGGGGTTCTAGCTCAGTGGCCCAAGCTCCTGCCTGGCAAGTGCGAGGTTGTGATTTCAATCCCCAGTGCTGAAAAAAAAAAAAATTCAGTGTCAAATACTCATTTACATATTTGAGTCTTTTCCTTCCCTTTGTATGTTGTTAACCAAATGAATTGCTGTAGGTCCCTTTAGGAAGGACTGGGAGAATATCACCATGTATACTTGCATGGTATAGGGGGGCCCTTTCCCTTGGGGAACTGACCTCCTTTTTTGGTAAGTGGGACCTAAATCTAAAAACTGACTCATGTTTAGAAAGTGGACAACAGTTGACAACATCTTATTGGGGTAATTACATTCAGGTTCCTGGTTATTTATCCTTATTTCTTGTCTTAGTATAAACTGAAAAATACCCTTCTTGCTTACCTGTCTACTTTGTTCATAGAGGTAGCAGGTTCTATTAAATGTATTCAAAGCTCTCTGGGGATCATGACTCCTTGGGTGTCTCTTTTACTGTTGATCACTACAGTAATTGTACCCACCTAGCTTTTAACAGTGAAGTGCTACCACCTGCTGTCTATTGGTTTAGACTTTTTTCATCTCCACTGGACGCTCAGCATCCAGACACAATCAGCAGTGGGCTCCACATTACTGGCAATGACAAGTGATACAGCTTCAAAATCATTTTACCTACTGGGTTTTTTTGTTTTTTTTTGTTTTTAGGACTTCATGCTGGCCAACCAGGTGCTGCCCCACTGAGCCATATTCCCAGTCCCCTACTGCTTTTCTGAATCATTCCTGATACTGTGTCAGTTTTGGATTTTTCTGGACACTGAAATGAAGTTTGACTTCCAGGATATTTATTTGGTTTCAGCACATGTGGAAGTATGAAGCAGGAAGCAACTGGACAGGACAAAGGTTAACTACGATGCAGGCCCGACTGAGATTCAGCCCAACCTTCAAGGAGCACCGGAGCCATATGACACGCTAGAGTTGTCTACTAATGAGCTAAAGTTGTGAGGTATTTATAGTCCTACCATGATCAGTCACTGATATGGGGAGCCAAGGAAAATTGTTTTTGAGCTAGACATTTCTTTCTGGATGAGGCCATCCCTGAAGGAAATAGTCAGTCCTGACAGGAATCTGAGTGGTAGAAGTCCATGTTTGCCACAGTCATATTTGATATTCCAAAGAAGATA
>RJWT010004350.1:0-33652 GCA_004365215.1 Cuniculus paca | reverse complement strand
AAAAAAAAAAAAAGACAAAATAAGGACAACTTCTGTGAACTATAGGAATTTAGAAAGTAGCTTAAAAGTGTATAGATGGAGTTCCAGGAGTGCAGAGAGCAAAAAAATTTGGAAAAATAATAGCTAAGACTTTTTCAAATTTGATAATACCTGTGCAGCTTTGAAAATACCAATATATATCAAGAAATATCACAAATAAAATCATATTAAAGCTACAATATTCAACATGCTAAAACCCAGTGACAAGGAAAACATTTTAAGGAACATCTGAGGGAATGCATATGTGACTCATAGTAGAATAGTGACTGAAGGCTAAATATAAAGTATGCAAACCAGAAAACAACAAGATGGGTTCTTTAAAGTGCTGAGATAAAATTCTCTCAATATAAACTTCAATGCCTAGTGAAAATTTATTTCAAAAATAAAGGTGAATATAAGACTTTATGGGCAAATAGAAGCTTAGATTTTTCCCTATGAGTTAACCTACATTTCAGATCTTCTGTCTTTTGTGTAAAACTTTGCATTCATTCCATCCGTTATGAAAAAACACCTGAGAAAGTTAACTTGAAGAAAGGTTCATTTTAGCTTATGGATTTAGAAGTTTTAATCCATGGTCAACTGGCTCCAAGGAAGAAAAATCATAGTTCAGGGCATAGTGGAGAAAAACTACTCAACTCATAGCAGGAAGGAATCAGAGTGAGAAGGAAAGAGTCAGAAATGAAACGGTCAGGGCCAGACATAGTCTCCAAACTCATGACCCTATGACACATTCCCTTTATCTAGGCTCTGCCTCCCAATAATGTAGGTAATCAATTTATGACTTCATCAATGGAGTCCTTGTGATGCATTTATCTCTGAAAACATCCACAGATACCCAGAAGAGTATTTACTAATTCCTGAAATATTTCCCTATCAACCAAGTTGAACAACTAGATTAACTATCACATGTCTACCCTTTGTCAACTTAATATCCAAACACATCTCCTTAAACTATACTTAATCTCATTTTTTGGGGGTACTGGGGATTGAACTCACAACCTTGCACTTGCCAGGCAGGCACTTATAGCACTGGGCTAAATCCCTGATCCCTTAATCTTCTAATAATGACAATAAGTAGGTTGTAATTCTTCCAAACATAATATAGCTATACTGCGTACAACTCAAATTGCACTAACTCCCTCCTAAAGACTGAACATTTCTAGCATTACTCAGAAGTTCAAGTCCGAAGTCTCCACTGAGACTCAAGGCAACTCTTACCCAATAACTGCTCTACTAAATCAAAAAGCAATTTGCACAATCTCAAGATACGATGACAAGAGTGAACATTTCCATTCCAAAAGGGAGGAGTAGGAGAATAGAAAAGAACTGAACCAAAGCAAGACCTAACTCCATCAGGGCAAGCATTAAATCCTGTAGAATCACATCCAGCATGTGGAAACTTGCTGTGATTTCTAAAGGGCTTGGAGAGCCCCATTCCCATGGCCTTGATCTCTTTCTTGGCTAGCTCTGCTCTCAGCCTATAGGTTTCCTTGGAATAATATTTACACTCCTGGCATCTTCACCTTCTTATAGCCTCCATTATAACTTTGGCATCACTCTCACATCTCATTCACTCCCCACTCAGGGACTTTCCTGCAGAGATTGTGACTCTGTCGGACAGTTCCTGGCCTCCCTGACCTTCTTATAAAAATCTCAGTGGAATCCTCTGTTATGGCTTTTATCTAAGTGTACCCCCTATGCCTTATGTGCTTTTTGGAGGTGACTGGCTTTAGGATATATGAATGTGCATTAAGAGTGTGTGAATATATTAAGGGTGTGAAAACTAAATTTCTTCACTGACCAGTTAAGCCTTGTTCTGGCTGTGTGAAATGGGAAGTCCTAACCTGGGTGTGGGTGGTGCCACCCAAAAGGCTTGAAGCCTGGGGGATAAAAGGGAAAGAGAGGTTTATTGCTGCTACTTCTGGCTCACTGCCTCCTGCTTGCACTGCCATGAACTTTTTCTTCTCTTCCATACCATGCTATCTTGAAACAGCTGACTATGGATTGAACTGTGAGCTGAAATAAACTTTCCTGTCTTTAACTTTGGGTGTCAGGCATTTTGCTCTGACAATGAGAACAATAACTCAGACAGTCTCCATGAGCCTGTAAGTCTTGAACTTCACGTGTTGAAAAGCCAGCATTATCTGGATGGCACCTTGGTCTGCCACTAGCTTCAGCAGTAGACAGAGACCCTTGGGCCATTGCTGTAGTGTCTTGTAAGTCACTAGATGATTGAGTTCAGTGAAGTTAATCCCAGGGAACCTATTTTTTGGGTAGGCCTCTTAAGTGAGTCATAAAACTCTTTTCTCAAGTGATTGTTTATAGTTTTATACCATTGAGCCTGTGACAGGTGGGGTCTTGTGGATTTCTGAGGTGCTCTCAAAAATCTTTCTTCCTAACTCTGTGCTAAGTACTTAGTTCATATATTAATGGTGTTAGTCTCTTTAGTAAGCACACCTGCTTTGGTTCCAGTTTTACATACATTTCTTTGCTGGACAAATTGTAAAATTTTCATATCTTTGACTCTGTTTTTTGCTTCCAATTCTCACTGTTCATCTGGTTAACAACAGGTAAGAATACTCATCCCATAGACCTTGGAATGTCCTCTAACAGATTAGTTCATCACCTTTAAATCTAACCTCACACAAAGCTTTCATTCTTGGACAAATGTAAATAGATTATTTGTCAAAATGTAATATGAGCTGGTTATGGTGGCACACACCCGTAATCCCAGCACTCGGGAGGCTGAGAGGCAGGAGGATCACTGTGAGTTTGAGGCCAGCCTGGGTTACAAAGTGAGTTCAAGGCCAGCCTGAACTGCATGGTGAGACTCTGTTGCAAAAAGAAAAAAAAATGTGAGACGAATAGCTTCTAATCCAATTCTCAGTAAAGTTCTTATTTCCATTTGAAATCTCATGAATGCAGTCCTCATTGTCCCCATCCCTGGTAGCATTCTGGTCTTTTACGCCTGTACCAGCATTGTCTATTAAGCTCTTCTTACCGCATTTGAGACTTTTTTCTAGTGTGCTTCTCCAAATTTTTCCAAAATGTTCTTGCACAAGAGATTCAAAAGCTTTCGAATCAGGTGCAGTCACATAATCAGGTGTAGTCAGAACAGTAACCGCACTTCTCTGGTACCAATACTCTGCGTCAGCCAACTTTCTGCTGTTGATGTAGAGTAGCTTATATATACCACTTAAAGGAGGAAAGGTTTATCTCCGCCCACAATTTCAGTGCGTTCAGACCATGGTTGGCTGCCTCCAAGGCAAAAACAGCATGGCAGAGGACAGCTGCTAAATTCGTGGCAGCCAGGAGGCAGAACAAGAGGAAAAGAACCAGAGCAAGAGGAGCCAGGGGCCAGATAGCATCCTTAGGTTCATGTCCCCACAACCAGCTCCCTTCAACGAGCCCCATCCCCTAGGTCTCCATCGCCTCACAACAATGCCATTGAACTGTGATCTTGGCAGTGAATTAATCCACTGATGAAGTTAGAACCCTCTTGATTCAGTCATCTCTGGAAATATCCAAAGACCCTCCAAGGTGTGCTTAACTAATTTCCTAAGCACTGATTAATCCAAATAAGTTGACAATCAAGATGGACCATCACTGTACAATAGAATATTACTCAGTTATAAAAAAAGCTAATCTTGAGGCTTTCGTAGGTAAATGGAGGCAACTTGAAACTATACTCATAAGTGAAATAAATCAAACTCACATTTGTAAATATCGTATTGTCTCCCTAGCATAAAAAAAAATAATAAAAATCCTAAAAAAGCAATAAGATCCAAAATGTACAATAGATATTGTAATAATGAAAGGGAAAGAAAGGCCTTGAAAGGAAAGAACAACTGCGATAGGGGAAAGGAGAAATGGAAGAAAGAAAAAGATTATATGTAGGTAGGTTTATACATACAACTGTGTGTATATATATGTGTGCAAGACAGATGACTATACTACTGATTTATGTTAATTCATTAAAAAAAACCAGTTTGTGCTGTCATTGTCTGATTGTTTGATCACTTTTTTTATGCCTAGATCTTGTAACCTGAACAACTACTTCTAAGATAGTAATATGGAATGTATTAACTAGTGTTGATTTCTTACTGTTGGTTTTTTTTTTTTTGAAATTCTGTATTATTTCCATGCTATTTTCTGTTTTGCTTTAAAAAAAAAAAAGTGGACCATCACGCTAAGTTTCTCAAGAGTTGAAATAGCTGTTCAGCAATAAGGAAAACTAATGGTATATGTGTAACTAATTCTTTCCATTAAAGTTATTTCCACAAATGCGCCATGTGTTTGATAAAGTTTGAGAGAAAAGTGGCTTGGCTTCTTAATCAGCATATACAACCTGAGCAACATGAAGGGTGAAATTAACACATTCTATGACATGAAAATTAAAGTTACTATATAACCAAACTTAAGTCAGGTCTCAGGTCTTATTTTTATATTTTCAAGTAGGTATACCTTTACATTTGCTTTTAAATAGATTTTGTGATTTGTTTTTGCAGAAAAAATGTTCAAAAAGAATAATTTTAATATTTTTCAGAATTCAGCTGCCCTATCAGTGAATTTTAAAAGTTTTCCACACATAAGCCCTAAGCCCTCCATTAGTAACCTGACCTCGAGGACCCCAAGGCTTACTTGAAGCCATTTGCAGTCAGTGCATGTGTATGACAGGAGGATGGCTTTGTAGTCATAAGGATGTGCAGCGCCCATTCGCTGACTGCTCAGCTCTGCACCATGGCAATGGGGAAGGCAAGGCTGGGTGTGCAGGATGCTTTTCATTGCACTGGGTAGAAAAATATATCACCAAACATTTCAGTAAAGCTCACCTGACCTTCCTATTGAATCGGAGAATGAACGAATATAAATCAAGGCTGACAAGGTTGAGTCTCTCTCCTCAGAGCTTTGAAAATAATAATATATCATCCGCTAACAATATAACATCCATCCTCCCCCTCATTCCCTCTCATCTTGTTGGCAAAAGGTCCCTCAATTCAAAAACAAACCTTCATTATAGCAGTTGAATGCAATTCTCATGTCAGGAAAAGAGTATCAGATTCATATTAAAGAGAAGATTGTTTTATACAAGGACTTGCCAGAGAAAGACTTAGAGATGAATTATGTTGAAACTCCCTGTGCTCCTTTAATGAAAATTCTAGCATGTAGCCAGATGTTTCACTGGGGAAGAGAATCAAGAGAAACATAGATTGTCCTGCCACTCAACTGCATACTGAAACAGAAATTAGAGTGATCCACAAATAAGCATAATTGCCTGGATTATTTATTTTTTAGAGAAAGGGAGAGAGAGAATAACTCACTTCTTTTCCTCTGTAAAATAAAAACCAAGCTATTTGTTGTGAGAATTTCAGATACTTTGTTCCTGTGGTGGAAACAACTAATGCTAGTAGTCATGGTATCTGTTCTACTCCTTTTCCTTACAGAATTTTAATCTTATTGAGGATGGTAATGTGTCATTTTAAGACAAAGGAAAAAAAACAGTGGACAGCTAATCTCCTTTGAAACAAGGAGGGGCACGTGTCCTGTTCATGATTAGTCAGATGCAGTTGGAGTACCTGAGCAGTATTTCTTAAAAAGCTCTGAGATAGGAGAATGGCAAGTTTGAGGATTGTGCAATTTAACATGATTCTGTTTTGAGGTTTAAAAAGATAAATAAAAGTTCTGGGAATGTAGTTCAGTGCTCCCTGGGTTCAACCCCATGTATCAAAAGAAAAAAAAAGAAAAATTCTTTACAGAAAACAAACTCAGCTGGCAACTGGCATAATTTCTCTCTCTCTCTCTCTCTCTCTCTCTCCCTCCTTCTCCCTCTTTCTCCAGAAAGAGTAGGCATGATGCTGGAAGTGGACTAGCCATCTCATGAAGATATATCAACAAGTAAAAGCTAAATGTACATGGCTGAGAGAAAGACAAAAGATTCTGGTGATGCAGAATTGTTTCTACACAATGATGATCTACTTATCTCCAGACTTCTTGCACGTTTAGAAAAATTTAAAAGACTAGTTTTAAGAAGAGAACAAATATATTAGTTTTAGTTGAATAGAATTGCTAATTCTGTTGTATGATTTATGTTTTTTATTCCATATTTCACTTACCATATTAACCATTATCACTGTATGATATTGCAATATTTATCATTTTACCCAAAACAAAATAATGACTTGAGGTCGAAGGGCTATATACTTATACTTCCCTAAGATTTTAAGCACGATTAAACTCCAGTAGAATTCTAGCAGAATGATCTCATTTTAGGGTGCATGACAGTTTTCATCCTGTCATACTGTCTCTGACATCCTGTCCAGTTATAATGAGAGTTAAGAGTTTGTGAATGACCCAGTGATGTCAGGATTCTCTACCCACAACAACTCTCCCATTCATGTAATATTACTTTCATGAGTCCTGAGAGGTAAAGCCCTCTGAGCCTAGTAGGATGTTGGAATTTTGGTATCCTTTTAACATACTATTCTAAAGTATGTGCCTTTTGAATCATTCTGAATAATTGGCTGGGAAGTCTTTTGGATTAATATTCTTTTGGAATATAAACCAGAATGTCAATCCGGTAGGTTCTGTTTTGTTTAATTCATGGTCTTCTAGTTAAGAAGCCATTTGCTGTAGAAGCCACAGGCATAAGAAATTAATTTCTATACAAAGTGCTCCACTCCATAGAGGAATCAGATACACGTATGGTGGGAGCAGATCATGGGGCTCATGGCCCAGATCAGCTTTTTAACAAAGGCCTCTGTGAATGAGATGACATGGTGATGGGGATAAAGGGCAGAGTCCCTTTTGCTAAGGGAGTTATGCTTTCCAACCTCTGTTTCCTCATTTCTGATCCTGAGTATTACTTTTACCTTCATGTACCCTGGTCAGGGATGACCTTCTAATGCAAGGAATCTGGTGCATGTGGTGGGGAAGCTGATCCACCCATTTCATTGCTAGCAACAGTGAGGAGGATGCTGTGTGTCCCCCAGGGAAGATTTGTACTCAGATGTCTCAGACATAGTGTGCAGCAAGGATGGGCATTGAGTGGAGAACTCCATATCTAAGCCAACAGAGGAAGAAGAAGACAAAGGCCTCTGGCTATTGCAAAATGTATGAGTCTTCATGGTATGTTTCCTCTCAGGATCTCTGTAAGAAATCGATGGGATAGGACTCAGTTGATGAGGAGTACTGATTGGCAGAGATGACGTCAAAGCCAAGAAAATGCAGAACTTTTGAAGACTGCAGAGTAATTATATGAGATATAACTAATTATTTATTGAAGAAATGTGTCATTATATAGTTATATTTTTTGGAATTGCTCTCTATGTTTGGTTACTAGAAATAGAAACTACAAAATTAGGTAATTTGAAATATTTTTCTTTGGTAAGTTAAATATAGATACAGGTGAGTAAGAATGGGGGCCATTTACTGTTTTATTTATCACAACCATGAAAGAAAAATAGGAAAGAGATATTTCCTGCTTTCCAAAACTATAACAAAACAATAACTGCAAATATGTTGCGGGTTTTGTGAGTCTTATGAAGATTCTGGCAAAAAGACATAGGGAAGGCATTGCCTATGGTGTCTGGGAAAATTCAGAGACAAGAGTTCAACAGAAAGAATGCTCCTGAAGATGAGGTCACATTCCAGACAGAGGGCACCACGTGTTCAAGAAGACACTAAACTGAAGTGTCTTCATATGCAGAAGAGGGGGCATCTTTTGTGTGTACTTCTGTTATTGCCTTTGTTTTTAAACAGTGGAGAAGATAAACTCATTCATGTTCCACAGAAGAAATCCTGCAGGTATTCCAGAGAATGAAGTGTGCTGAGAAGAGAGTGACATAAGATCAGTTTGATTTTTTCTTTTTTTAATTCTTCTTTCAATTCCCTTCCTTTCAGTGATTCATGGCCGAGTACACAACATTTTCTGGGAAATGAGCAGCTTCTTCTACACTATAGTGTAGGCTTAGACTCACTGATATTTTATTGTGTTTTTTTTTATTTTGAAAAGAATACAACCAAACAAAATAAAACAGAGTAGAGTCAATCACAACAAAATAATGAACATGGTACATGACTTCTAAACAGGGTAAAAAGCAATCAATAATGGCTACCATAATGCCTCTGGTTATCTGCAATATATATTTATCAGGGATAAATAAAATCAAACAAAATAGAACAAAATAAAAACAAGAAAAAACAAAAACAAAGACAAAACAGAGCAAACAAAGCAGAACAATGTAAGCAATACAGAACTTCAAGATACTAGTAAAACAGCAGTGGCTACCATAATGCTTCTTGTTATCTTCAGAATAGTTGCCTACACCTTCAGACATATTACAATCAAACAACACAGAATAGAGTAAAATGACTCAAAACAAAACAATGAAAGCAATACAATTTCTAAACATGATAATTGGACATCCACGATGGCTGCAATTATATATTTTGTTATCTTTAAAATAGCTGTCCATACCATTAAGTATAATAAAATCAGAGAAAACAGAATAAAATGAAACTAATCAGAACAATGAAGACAATATGAGTTTCAAATCATGATAATAGATTAACAGTGGTCACTTCCTTCCCTTTTTAGATAATTCCTCCCCTTTGACTTTTCCAATATGTATTGTGCATTTTGGATCCAATTAACTCCTTTATCTTGTTATATTAGGGAGACAACACGAAATTCACCCATGTGATTCTGAACCATTTCATCCATGAGCATGATCTTAAGTTGCCTCTATCGACCTACAAGAGTCTTGAGATTATCTTCCTTTACATCTGAGTAGGTTTCCACCACATAAAATGCCTTGTCTTTCTTATCCATTCTGCAGTTGATGGGTAGGCTACCCCTACTTTTTTTCTGGCTCCCTGTCATGTAGGGCATTGTTCTCTCTCCTTGGACTTTCAGTCTATGAATTTTCTTTCTCATTAAATGTATTTCTTGTATAGAGCATACTGATGAATCCTGTCTCATCCACTCTGCCTGTGTTTCTTTCTATTGGTGCCTTGAGGCCCTCTTGCACTGCATTGTCTCTGCCATGCTATTTTCCTGCCGTTGGCTCCCTATTTTTCCTCTCCATTCAATTGAATGCCCCCACTTGATGGTCTCCCTCTGCTGTTGTTACTGAGACCATGGCCTTTTTTTTTTTATCTTTCTCTAGAATGTCCTTTAGTATTCTTTGTAGGGTTGGTTTGGTGGTCATAAATTGCTTGAGTTGTTCTTTATCATGGAAGTATCTTGTTTCTCCATTAACTTTGGAAGAAAGTTTTGCAGGGTGCATCAGTCTGGGTTGGAAGTTGTTTTCTTTCAGGACTTGCATTACTTCACTCCAGCCTCTTCTTGACTTGATGGTTTGTGTTGAGAAGTCTGCCATGATTCTGATGGGTTTTCCTTTATAGGTGATATTTCTTTTCTCTAACAGCTTTTAATATTCTGTTCTTGAGTTGAATTTCTGGGATCTTGATTATTATATGTCTGGGTGTAGATTTGTTTTGGTTATGGCTAGCTGGAGTTCTATATGCCTCATTTATTTGGATGCTGCTTTCTTTTTCCATGCTTAGGAAGTTCTCAGAAATTATTTCCATAAATAGGGTCCTGATGTCATTTGTCTTGATCCCTGCTTTTTCACTCACATTTTTAATTCTTAAGTTATGTTTCTTTGAATTGTCTTGCAGCCGTTGAATTCCTTCCTGATTTCTTGTTATTTTTAAGAGATCTTTCCTCTCATGATCACAAACTGCAAACCTGTCTTCAAGGTTTGAAAGTCTATCTTCAGTTTCTTTCAAGTGGTTTTCCCAGCTTTCAATGGAGTTTTTAATTTCTTGGATGTCTTTTTGAATCTGTTTCATGCACTCTAAATCTCTCTTATATTGTTCATTCATGGTTTCCCTCATTTTCCTATGTACCTCTATTTGTTTATCTGTGTCTTCTTTAGAGATGCTTAGTAGTTCTTTTATTATGTTTTTCATTTCTTCTTTTACCTGGGATAGAATTTCTGTTCTAATTTCTTTTATAGCTTCATGAAGTTGTTTCTTTACTTCAGTTGACATCACTTCAGACATTTTAGGTGTGCGACTCTCAATCTCCTCTGTGTTTATCTCTCCTGAACTTGCGCTGCTTGGGTTGGATGTCAGAAATTGCCCTCTCCCTCTTCATCTTGGCATATTCCTGATTTCCACCACACACGTGGGTAGTGTGGTTCCAGGCACCCTGGCACTGGCCACAACTTTTCTGAAGCAAGATTGTTTGGCATTCTGGCCAGTTCTGGCTATGGGCATCCATCAATGGAGACCTGTGCCTCTGCATTGAGCTGGATACTAGCCCACAAGGGTTCCTCGAGTTTGCACAGGAGCAGAACTCGATCCAAACAACTTGCACGGGTCCACCCACAATGTGGAGCTGCAAGAAGCCAGCAGCAGTCCTGGCCCCGGGTGTATCCTGCTGGACTCCAAAATGGTTCCCCGTCAATTGCTCTGTCCCATGGGGGAGATGGAGTTCCCTGCACTCACCACCAGCCAAGGCAGATCTCCACATCTGCCACTCTCTTTCACTGCTCTGCCTCTTCTCTGAGACCTCTGTGGTCAAATGCAACCGCGACCGCATTGCACTTCCCCAGGCTCAACAGCTCTCCTGGTAGGATGAGTTGGGCTCCAGGCTAAGGCATTGCCAGCCACCACCTTTTTCTTCATTTAAATTCTTCCTTTTATTCTCTCTGTGCCCTTCAATTCATATTTTAGTTTCTCCCTGGGTCCAGGGGACCCACTTCCTTCCCTCTTGTCTTCTCCATGATGTTGTTTTCCAGCATCTGAACTGTTTCTCACAGAGAGACTGCTTACTCTGCTGCTTACTGTTCTACCATCCTTCCAGAAGCATTTTTTTTGCATTTATGTATTCTCTAAATTCAACTTACTAAGTATGCTTTATTTCTGTAATATGAATTAAGGTTTTATCAGTAGATTCTTATATACACTGATAGTTGCTATGTATGCAATCAACTTCCACAGCATAATTATATAAATTATTTTAGGATGACCTGTGAACCTACCCATTCCCCACTAAAAGTTAGCAAAATATATTATATGCTTATACAAATTCCCCAAAGCAAACATCACTATTATATATTGCAAACAGACAACAATAAAAAAATAGATGAATGAATCTGGCTATATTTCAATAAAAATTTATTTATGAAATGAAAAAATCATTTGAAAAAATATTTTAACTAGACAGAATAACTTCATTTGAAAATTATTTTAAAGAGTAAAAAGCAGGATTAGTCAAAATAACTTGTAAAAATACAAAAGAGAAAGCATTTGCTTCACAAGTCATGAAGACTTTGTAAACATCAGGTGATTTCTTTTGGAGCCTTTTAGGTAAATACAATGTCATCGCATGCATGTAATACTGTATGTCATGTTCTCTGATTCTGAGCCATTATTTATTTTCTTTGTCAAATTATGTTAGTTTTGTAGAATACTACAAGCCATTAAAAATGTTTCCCTACTTTTTTCATTTGTTTGTTTTTTTTCCCTTTGTACTGTGGGTTGAACCTAGGCCCTTCACATTGAGCTACATCCTCATCCCTTTATTATTTGAGATATCATCTCACTGAATCACTAAGGTGCCCAGGCAGGACTTAACCTTCTAATCCTCCCATCTCAGCCTCCCAGAGTACTGTGATTGCAGGCATATACCACCATGCCCCATTATCAACAGCCCCATTACAGTGATATATTTGGTGTATTTGTTGACCAAACTACATTGATGGTATTACTCCTAGTCCATAGTTTATGTTACCACTTCCTCACAGAGTAGTGTGTTCAATAAATTTGGGTAAATATGTGTCTTGAATCCACCATTATTGTAACAGATAGGGTGCTTTGAGTTCTTTAAAGGTTCTCTATGCTATGCCAATTCATCCCTCGTGCTATGACCTGAATGTATCCTCCCAAAATTCATACATTGAAACCTAAGCCCTGATGTGATGACATTTGTAGGTGGGACCTCCACAAATGGGATTAGTTCACCTCTAAGAAAATGAGTGCTTTTTCTCTCCCACCTCCTTCTTGCTAAATGAGTATGCAATGCAGAAATGCTAATCTGCAAACTAGGAAAGATTCTTTATCAGAAATCACATCTTCTAGATGTTAATTTTGAACTTGACCAACTTCCAAAACTATGAATAGTAAATGGTTTCAGTCACCCAGTACATGTTATTCTGTAATGATAGCCTAGTAAACAGTCTTTCTAAATTGGCTTCTTTTACACTGAAATATGTATTTAAGATTCCTCCATGTCTTCTCATGGCTTGATAGCTCACTTCTATTTAGCACTGAATACCAGCTCACTGCCTGGATGTACTAGTTCATTCATCCATTCATCTGCTGAAGGAAATCTAGTCCATTTCCAAATTCAAGGAATTATATATAATTATTCTATAAGAGTTTATGTGCAGGTTTCTGTATGGACATAAATTTTCAGTTCATTTAACTAATCCTAAGGGAGCACATTTGTAGGATCTTGTGTTTAGTTTTCTAAGAAACTACCAAAATATTTTCTGCAGTAGCTGTACCACTTTTGCATTTCCACCAATGATGAAAAAGAGTTCCTATTGCTCTAAATCTTCACTATTATTTAATATTGTTGGAATTCTTGGTTTTAGCCATTCCAATACATATGTATTATTACATCATTGTGTTAATTTGCATTTTCCCAATAGCATATGATGTTGAACATATGTTCTTTTTCTTGTTTTCTACCTGTAGTTTCTATTTGGTGAAGCATGTGCTATAAGTCTTTGCACATTTATTTTTATTTTTATTTTAAAGGGGATAAAAGAAAACAAAACAGAACAGAACAAAACAAGAGTTAAACACAAAGTATTTCAGAACAGAACACTGCAAGCAATACAGTTCTTCAAAACATAACGATAGGAGATTAACAATGGCTACCCTACTGTCTCTTGTTTTCTTCAAAATGGTTGTTCATACATTCACACACAATAAACTCAAACAAAACAAAATAATATAAAACCAGATAAAACAAAAGAGTGAAAGCATTACAGGCCTTCAAATCAGACAATAAGAAATCAACAATGGCTACCTTAATGTCCTTTGTTTTCTTCAAAAAAGCTGTTCATATCTTCTCACATATTGCAATCAAATAGTAGAAAATAGACTTAAACTAAAAAATCAAATAATAATAAACAATAAATAAATAAATAAATAAAAAACTAACAAATCAAATAATAAAAGCCTTATAGGACTTCAGAACCTTTTCCCCATAATTATCAAGAATTTTGTATATTATTGAGTCTTTCGGTGTCTTACATGAAGGAGACAATGCAGTGTTTACACATGTGAGTTTGATTTATTTCACTTATGAGTCAAATGGGACTGGGTCAAATGGGACTTCCAATCCTAGTTTCTTGAGGAACCTCCAGTCTGATTTCCACAGTGGCTGCACCAGTCTACACACCCACCAGCAGTGAAGAAGGGTTCCTTTTTCCCCATAGCCTCTCCAGCATTTCTTACTGGTTGTTTTCTTGATCCTGGCCATTCTTTCTGGAGTGAGATGAAATCTCAGAGTTGTTTTAATTTGCCTTTCTCTAATGACTGATGATGCTGAACATTTTTTCATGTATTTATTTTCCATTTGAATTTCTTCAGCTGAGAAGTATGTTTTCATCTCAGATGCCCATTTTTGGATTGGGTCTTTGAATTTCGAGGGCCTGATATTTTTTAATTCTTTATATGTTCTAGATAGAAGATTTTTGTCTGAAGGGCAGTTGACTAAGATTTTTTTCCCAATTTGTGGGTTTTCTTTTTCACTCTGTTGGAGATTTCTTTTGACATGCAAAAACTTTTTAATAAGACAAGATCCCAGTTGTTGATTCTGGGAAGTTTTTCCAGTGCAGTTTGACTTTTGTTCATGAATTCTCCATTACTCCTGTGTCCTCAAGGTTTCTACCTACTTTGTTTTCCAGAAGAATAGCTACCCCTGCATTTTTTGGGAGTTCCTGTTGAATGTAGTATTGTTTCCCATCCTTTGACTTTCAGTTTATAAATTTCCTTTTGGTTTAAATGGGTTTCTTGTAGACAGCATATGGTTGCATGTTGTTTCTTGATCCATTCTGCCAGTTTGTTTCTTTTGATTGGTGAATTCACTGTGCACGCCTTCAGCTCTGGCTAGGCTCAGAGCTGCAGCTGCTATGCTGCTCTGGGGTGGCTGGGCAGAGCCCAGGCAGGACACCAGGGATGTTAAAAACATCCCGGGATGATGGTGGAATTGGCGCAGGTCCCTTCCAGTCCGCTCACAAGGTCTCAAGTTGCATGGCTAGGTGAAATTTGCTGTGTGCACCTTCAGCTTGTGCCAGACCCAGAGCTGCAGCTGCTACGCTGCTCCGGGTTGGCTGGGCGGAGCCCAGGCAGGACCCCAGGGATGCTCCAAACATCCCAGGCTGATGGTTGAATTGGTGCAGGTCCCTAACAGCCTGTTCATGAGGTCCCAGTACGCTTGGCTAGGTGAAATTCACTGTGCTGCACAGTTTTAATTGAATGGTTTCGTTTCTTACTATTGAATTTTTTTAATTCTTTGCATATTTTGGATAATTTGTTAAAAATCACTATTTCTTCTGCAATTATTTATTTTGTCTGTGCTTCTCTTTTCATTCTTTGAAGAATGTTTTTCACACAAGCAAAGTTTGTAACTTTAGTGAAGTACAGTTTATCAAGTCTTTCTTTTATCAATCACATCTTTGGTGTTATATGTAATAAGCTATTGCTATTCACAATGTTTGTTAGATTCTGCTTATGTATCTCCTAAATGTTTTATAATTTTGTGTTTTACCTTTAGATCTATGACCAATTTGAGTTGAAGTTTGTGAAGGGTAGAGTGCCTATATCTGGAACCACTATCTTGTTTTGTTTTGTTTTGTTTTGTTATGTTTTGAATTTGGTCTTCCAGTTGTTCTAGCACTGTTTCTTAAAAAGGCTATCTTGGTCTAATCCTGTGAATTTTGTATGTGTGTATCTGGTAATCTGAGTAACTCTTTTGAAGATAACTACACAAAATAACAACCTTTGGTATGTTCCTATCACCTTGTTTTGAAAGCCTATATTGTTATTGTTTTGAGCTCTCTGTTATTGTTATTTGTCTTTGTTGTTTCTTGTTTTTCTTGTGTTTTGTTTTCTTATCCCCTCTAACACAGAAAAAATAGATGTATGTGTATAGGCTTATACATGCCTAGAACTACTCGTAAAGAGTCTATAAGCTGATTTTATTGACTGCGATGGTATGAACAGCTACTTTGAAAAAAATGAGACATTATGATAGCCATTGCTGATTTCTTATGAATATGTTCTGAAGTCCAATAATGCTTTAATTCTTTGATTTCATTGATTTAAGTCTTTTCTATTATTTGATTGCAATATGTGAGAAGGTATGAGTAGATTTTTGTAAAACAAGGGACATTATGGTAGCCATTGGTAGTTTCTTATTGTCTGGTTTGAAGGCTTGTATTGCTTTCATTCTTTTGTTTGATTGGTTTGGTATTATTTTGTTTTGTTTGAATTTATTGTGTGTGAAGGTATGAACAACTACTTCAAAGAAAACAAGAGACACCATGGTAGCCATTGTGGGTTTCCTGTTGTCTTGTTTTGAAGTCCTGTATTGCTTGCATTGTTCTGTTCTGATCTACTTTGTTCTGTTTTACTGTTTTGTTTTGTTTTGTTCTCTTTAAAATAAAAAAAAAGAAAAGATGATCTTTTCTCCATTGCATTGCTCTTGTCAAAGGTTACTTATCTATGTGACTTTATTTTGGGGTGTCTATTCTTTCTTTTGCCAGTAATAGACTGTTTTGGCTACTGTAGCTTTGTAACATTTCTAGAAATTGAATAGTATCAACCCTTCGACCTTGTTATTTTCCGTCAATATTTGGTTGGTTATTCTGACTCCTTTGCTTCTCCAGAAAAACCTTAGAATTTTGATGTCCACAAAATAATTTCTGGGACTTGTGGTTTGGGCTGCATTGAATTCATAGATCAAGTTGGCAAGAATTTGTATCCTAACAATATTCAGTTCTACTATCCATGAATATGGAATAGCTTTCATTATTAAGTTCTTAGTTTTTAAATCATAATTTTGTATTTTCTTCACATAGGTCAGATATATTGTTTTAGATTTATACTCAAGTGTTTTATTTAATGTATTAATACAAATAATTTCAAATCCCACTTATTCATTGCTATTACACAGGAAAGCTGTGATTTTTTTATTAACCTGGTATCCTGCACTTTTCCAGAATTGTTCGTTAGTTACAGGAGGTTTTTGGTGGATTCTTTTAGATTTTCTACATAGAAAATCATGTCATCTGTCCACAAAAAGGGTTTTATTTCTTTCTTGCCCCCTGTAGTGACTCTGAACTGTAATAAAAGGGAAAAGCAGGTACTGACAACTATATTTAATTACCAAATCTGTCTCTTATTTGGGCAAATCATTTTTCCATAGAGGTCTCCATTTTCTATCTGTGAAATGCAGGAATTGGAGCACATAGACTCAAAGCCACTTTCGGCTCTAATATGGTATACTTTAGTGACTCCACTCTCCTCATGCTCAATTGTCATTTTTAGAAGTGAGCACTCCTTTGAAGAGTCCTAGGAGCTCATCCTCTTCTGTTTCTTTAGTGAGATCCTACCACCTGTGTGTTCTTCAGGCCATTGTGACAAGTCATTTTCTGAAAGAGGTCTGACACACATTGAATATCCAGCTGTTATTAAAATGATAACAATTTGTTTTGAAGCTCTTAATTTCTAAAGTTCATGGATTGTTGCCCTTAGTTTAACATATAGGGAGCAGAAGGGGAAACATGCACATGGACTTGTTTTGAGCTATATTCAGTTTGCTAAAATATTTATTGCAAAACTCTAAATGAAAAATGTACAAGGGAAGGACAATGAAGCATGGTGGTCATGCCTAATTAAATTTGCCATCTGAAGGAGAGAAATCCACTTAAACTCAATTTCTCTATCTGGAAAGTGGAAAGATAAAACATCTCTAGCTCCAAGAAGCAGAAGAATGTACTGGAATATATATGGCTACCCTCTGGGCAGAGCCCTTCTAGGTGAGATAGAGTGTACTTTAAAATGTACTCTGTTCCACTCCAGTCTTTGGGCCTCAGAAAGTTCCATCAGTGTAAATCCTTCTAGGAAAAACGTGCATGAACCACTCAATATTCATCACTAACACTTGCCTTTCCTGGAACAGGCATGGGATAAGTTGTATTCATTTGAAATGCCTATAATTATTCTCTTATCCCTGATAAGAGCTTGAGAAGAGGAATCATGTCTGAGCCACCACAGAACCTCTCTGGCCCTAGCTATGAACTAAGCATGTATCCCTGGTAGAACAAATTAACCCAATGTGAACAGAATCCTGGAGCTTTAGACATACACACAATGCACACACTCATACTTGTATGCACACATGCACATATATTACACATCAGTATCAAGAATAATTAGAATAATCAAATTATTTTTAGGTGGCCATTTTAAAGTGTCAGACATGATGGAGTGGATTTACTAATCTGATAGTATACGTCAAGTTACTCTTTTAGTTTTGGAGATATGACAATAAAATCTTTGTCATTTCTGTTAGGAAAATTGTGAAGAGGTGGAAGACATAATCAATAAGGAAATAAATATAAATGTAAGATGGTGGTAACTTCTATAAAGATACATAAAGTAGAATGAGTCAATAAAAATGAGTTTTATTTTAGATAATATGGTCATGCAATCCTTTCTGATGAAGTGACAGAGACTTGAATGAAGGAAAGAAGTGATCCAAATGGTTATGAACAGCTGCGGGAACACATAGGGAAAAGGAGCAGAGCGTGAAAAGGCTAGTACAGTATATTCTAGCAACCACAAGTCCTATGTGGCAGGAGCAGAATGAATGAAAATGTGTGGCAGGAAATAGAAAGAGAGGGGCCAGGCCTCAGGGCCAGCTTGACTGTGGTAAGAGTTGCAGATGAAATATTGAGTGAAATAGAAGCCATCAGAGAACATAAAGCATTCATTATCAATCATCCATTGTTGCGCAATAAAGTAATCTGAATTATATGTTGAGTGTTATATTGTGTCAATCACTTTTTTGATACTTATCCCATAGCCTATCTCCTAAGTGTCTTTAAATGTCAAAGAAATCACTCCCTATTATGTATACAGTTCATATCTTGCATGCTACCTTTGTCAAAACAATGTTTTCCCATCTGGAAAGATAATCTGTCTCTACACACTTTTTACCTTTACATTCAAATTATATTCACAGGACAAATGTTCTTCTAAATGTAAATAATTGGTATATTTTCCCTGAAATCATCTCTAAAATAGTCATCTTGTATGCTTGTGACATAAGGTTGAATATTCCTGGTCATTTTTCTCGAGTCCTTCTCTAATTCTCTCTAAGCTTAGTCACGAGAATTAAGGAAGCATTCACTCCCATTCATTCCTGTTATTGCTGTTATTCACATCCTTATGAGGCTGTTGGTTTTCCTACTGTGCAATGATTTCTGTGTTGTTCTTGAGTAATCAGTTTAAGATGAACTAGCCTCCTCCCGGTGGCTCATGGCCACATCACCAATTGAACTTGGGGATTTGTGTTCTAACCTTGGAGCTGGAGTCCAGCAGCACCTGCGACCATTCCTGAGAAAGTCCCAGTAGTTCCCAGCACAGCCAATTCATTTTATTCCTTTTTTCTCCCATAATTATTTCTCTTTTCTTATTATTCTTTTTTCTTTTTCTTTTCTTTCTTTCTTTCTTTCTTTCTTTCTTTCTTTCTTTCTTTCTTTCTTTCTTTCTTTCTTTCTTTCTTTCATTTGCTCCCTCTCATTTCCCTCTATTTACTTTGCCTGTTGGAATGCCCAATAATGTTTACAGATATTCTTGGTCTTATTATTGACCAGAACCAAGTTTAAGCAGGCAAGAAAAAATGATAGTCAGATTACATAATCTCTGGTTATAAAATGAAAATACTAATATCTGAAATTCCATTTTTAGAGATTTTTCTTACTTGTTTGAGGCAGCACAGTAATTATACTGTCAGACTGAGCAGAAGCAGAAATAGTACCCAATAGCAAACTTCACTAATTTTATAAATACAAGCAATCAATGATTCAGGCAATCCAGATGCCTGTGACACTCACTACAGCACCATGATCCTCCTGTATCATATAGGATTTATGGCAAGGTTCCAAATATTCCAGTCCATACTAATACCTTAAGTCCCCAAACGATGCATTTGGAACATTCCTGAAACAAAGATCAGGCATGCAGGCATGCAACTTTTACACATTAGTCTCAGAATACTATATAGCTGATGTATTCTAAGCATAATGCTCCATGAATCCAGATTCCAGGTTTATTTGTCATAACCGAACCTTGTAGATCAGGGATATTTGGTTAACACCATCCCATAGATGAAGGCACTTTTTAAGTGAAGATTATCAGGAAGTCAAATTATTATTTTTATAACAGAATTTAGCCAAGTTATTTATTTCTGTATATTTCTTGCTTTCCCCCTTCCCAGAATGAAAGACTTCAAGCCTAATGATAGTTTTTTTTCTTACCAGAATACAAATCATTATTTCTGGCTTTGAAGATCAGGAACACCTTGAGTCAAGGAATGTTAGCAGTTTATAGGAACTAGAGAGGGCAGGAGAATGACTTCTCCCCTACAGAATCCAGAGAATAATTTAGCCCTGATGTCCCTTCTCTTGACCCCAGTGAGACTCACTCACGAATCTGGATGTACATAGATTTAAGATAATAAATTTGTGTTGGTTTAAGCCACTTAGATTGTAATAATTTGATAGGGCAGCAATAGGAGACCCATATGGGCATGTTTGACTGGAGTCTTTGCAGATATCATCCACAAGGAATGACCCATCTACATCTAAGGGATGGTAGGAAATGCTGGAAGGAAACGTATTTAGAGCATAAACAGGAAGAACATTTCAAAAGCTTGAGCTTGGAAGAAGTTTGCTGTATATTTTTCCTTTGTTCTCAAAAGGCAGAATTAAGACCAGTGGATGAATTTAAGCAAAATGAGGAGCATGTGAGGCCTTTTGTAGCAAAAGTTAATGACTAGATAGCTGGAAACTTGCATGTTTTTCAGAGGACAATGAATTCTCTATTGCTGAAAAAATTCAAATATAAGCATTATTCCTTGGACAGAATTAAAGATATACACTCACTTACTAGGCAAAATGTTATAGTGTCATGAAACCTAGGTAAGGAAAGAATCCCTTGATCATGAGCTTCACTACCCCAGGTAAAAAGGTTAATCTGGTAGCCCTTGCCAGATTCAAAAGATTTAAATCCAATAGTCAAGTAATAATCTACTCTTAAAATTTGATGTCATTAAAAACTCCACATCCAAATAATCTAATTAGCTTTTAAACAAAACCACTAGTCTTGAAATTCACATTCATGTAGAAACTAATATTATAATTTAAATCTGTGCCACTATTATGCCTGAAACAAAAGTAAGAGATGAATCTGCTTTCCACAATTCTGTTATCCCACTTAATATATTCCTCACTATCTGGGCACTACACAAGTCCTTCTCTTTATTTACTTGGAAATACATTTTAAATATCAAGTCAATGTAGCAAGTGCACAGCAATATCTAATACTGCATTTCAATTTGACTTTTGACATATTTTATTTCTAGAACAATTAACCAGGCTTGACTATCAGTGAGGATGACAAATGACTTTCTGTATCTTAATCTGGGAATGAGCATTTGTAAAGTAACTGAAATAGGGTGTGCTTAGTAGTGTTTAGGAGTAGGCTAAAGAGTAATGAAGATAGAAGAGAATTAGAAGACACAAATCCTGACCCTAAAATGCTTAATGCAATCAGGACATAAGAAATGCCATAGAACATTATAAATTAATAAGGTCTCCTTATGCATCAGCATTATATGTTGATAAGATTGAGTGTCGCTAAATTGTATGGTATCAACAATGTTGTGCCACATTCTAAAATAAAATAAGTGCAAAAGAAATTAAATATAGAGATACCAATGTTGTCTCCTGGGTGTTTCACACCCAAGATAGATTTTCATGGTACTTCCTGTCCTTTCCTTCCTCTTTATTACAATACGCAGAAACTCAAGGTTGTCATTGGCTAGACTTTCTCTTTGGAGCTGCTTTATTCTACTCTCCTACCTCAGAGCTCTGGGACTAATCTTTTCAGCAAGTTCACCTAAGGTGGTGATGGTAGAATCATTTCACAGTAAGCAAGTCCATCCTTCATGTTGTATTAACATTTTTATGTACTCAGGTCCTAGTTAGTTGTTTTGGAGATAGATGAGCCCACAGATGGTAGAAATAGGAATTTGAAACGATGACCTTGTGATGCCACTGTGACTCAAGTGTGCTGTACTCTGACTTCACTTTCACTTAGCACACATCTTTATATCTACATGGCAGTGGGGAGATGAGATGGGGGCAGCTGAAGAGGGTTTCTGAACAATCAAAGCTGGGTACAGCTGCTGGAGAATCATTTAAGAAATAGCTATTAGCTACCACTACATTGCACGTAGCACAAGAAAATGTGGATCTAAATCTTGAAGGGAATTTTTTTAAGAAATTGACTTCTTACATCTGGAGATTCTTGCATGATCAGTGTTAACATCATTATGAAGTTTCTACTTTCTCAATCATTGAAAGAAGCAAAGAAAATTTCACTTAGCAACTTTGAATTCTCAAAAATTTGCATATTTTCCTTTTTCATATATGGGTACTGAAATTAAGTAAGGTTCAGTGCTGCCAATGAGTATGAAACAAACAAAAATGTATCATAGTCCAGTGGTAACCTTTATGGTAAACACATGTCAAGCTGACTTCCTAGGTAAAATGAGAACCTTATCATAACTGATTCTAAGTTCCTGTACTTGGGCAGCTCTCCCAATTATGTCCCTCCATAAATACAATGCAGAGAACTTTTCAGCACTTAACTTCCTAATGATACTAAATATTGTCATGCCATTGCAAATCTCTGACCATAGAGAGAACCTAATGTAAGACATTAAACAGCTGAATGGTTTCAAAGACAGCTGAGACTTGAATCTAGTGTACATGTTTGGACTTGCTGTTCTTTTTCATTATTTTAAACAGAAAAAAGTAAAATATGATAATAAAACAGAGTTTCAAGACAATCTAGTAAGAGAGTTAACAGTAATCAACACATTGAACATGGTTAAATTCACAATAGTCAATCAGAGCATAAGATGTAGGCATGAAACATTGTCCATAAAATTACTAGCACAAAACTCTCCCCTCAATGAACCAATAGAAAGCATATGTATAACTACTGAGACTGTATTGTCCTCTGTGTGTGTGTACATGTGTGTATCTTTTCCTTCTCTCATCACATCTTTTCTTTCTTTTGAAGAATTCTTCTGAATTCTATCCTATTCCCAGCATGTATTTCATATTTTGGATCTTGTTTATTCATTCAGATTCTTACACTAGTGAGACAATATGATGTTTATACATGTGGGTCTGATTTATTTCACTTATGAGTATGGTTTCTAGTGGCATCCATTTACTTATAAAAGTCTCAAGATTATGCTTCTTTATGGCTGAGTACTATTCCACCATATAAAAAAACAGCATCAGCCAGGGATTTAGCTCAGTGGCCTAAGCGCCTGCCAAGCAAGCACAAGGTCGTGAGTTTGATCCCCGGTGCCATCAAATCAAATCAAATCAAATCAAATCAAATCAGCATCTTTTTTTATCCATTCTTCAGTTGATAGGCATTTGGGCATTTGGGTTGTTTCAAAGATTTAGCTATTACAAATTGTGCTGCTGTAAAATGGGTGCACACGTATTGCTGTGGTATGATGTTTTTAATTCTTCAGGGAAGATACCCAGAAAAGGAATAGCTGGGTCTAATAAGACCTCTAATCCTAGTATTTTAAGAAATCTCCACACTGATTTCCACAGTGGTTGCACCAGTCTACACTCTCAGTGAGAGTGGAAAAGGTTTCCTTTCTCCACACAGTCCCACCAGCATTTACTATTGGTTGTTCTCTTGATGATAGCCATTCTTTCTGGAGTGAGATGGAATCTCAGTGTTGTTTTAATTTGCATTTCTTTTTGTGGCACTGGGGATTGAACTCACGACCTTGCGCTTGCCAGGCAGGCGCTTAGGCCGCTAAGCTAGATCCCCGGCCTTAATTTGCATTTCTTGAATAACCAAGGATGTTGAACATTTTTTCATATATTTGTTTGTCATTTGTATTTCTTCATCTAAGAAGTGCATATTCATCTCAGATGCCCATTTTAGGATTGGGTCTTTGAATTTTAGGAGCTTAATTTTTTAAAAATTCTTTATATGTTCTAGATAGAAGTCGTTTGTCTGAGGGACAACTAGTTATAATTTTTTTCCACTCTGTGGGTTGTCTTTTCACTTTGTTGGTTATTTCTTTTGTTGTGTAAAAGCTTTTCAGTGAGGTAAGATTCCATTTGTTGATTATTTGTTGTATTTCCCATGTGGTCTGGGTTTGGTTCATGAAGTCTCTTTCTACACCTATGCCTTTAAGATTTCTACCTATTTTCTCTTCCTGTATATTTAGCATTTCTGTTTTAATATTTCATCTTTGATCCATTTTGACTTTAGTTTAGTGCATGGGAATAGATATGGGTCTAGTTTTAGTCTTCGACATGTGGAAAGTCAGCTTTTCCAGCATCATTTATTAAAGAGAATATCTTCTTCTAGTGAATGTGCTTGGATCCTTTGTCAAAGATAAGGTAGTTTAGCGTTTGTAGTTGTGTCTGCATCTTCTATTCTGCTCCACTGATCCTCAGGTATTTTTCTCTTCTTTTCTTTTCTTTTGTTTTTCTTGCCATTACCATGCTGATTTTATCACAGTAGCTTTGTAGTATGATTTCAGGTCAGGGATTGTGATGCCCCCTGACTTGCCTTTGTTGACCAATATTGTTTTAGCCCTTCTAAGTCTATTCTGTTTCCAAATGAATTTTAGGAATGTCTTCTCTAGTTCTGAAGGTACGTTAATGATATTTTGATTGGGATTACATTAAATCTGTGTAACAATTTTGGCAGTAGGGCCATTTTCACTGTGTTGGTTCCTGCTATCCATGAGCAAGAGCTATCTTTCCATTCTCCGATATCTTCTTTGATCTCCTTTTTCAGAGTAGTGTAGCTTTCGTTGTATAGATCTTTTACTTCTTTTGTTAGATTGATTCTTAAGCATTTCATTTTTTAGTGCTATTGTAAAGGGTGTCTTTTCTTTAATTTCTCTCTCTGTGAATTTGCTGTTTGTGTACAGGAATGCTACTGATTTTTGAGTGTTGACCTTGCATCCAGCTACACTATTAAATTTGGTTATTAAATCTGTAAATCTTTTGGTGGAGCTTTGAGATCTCCTATGTAGAGTACCATGTCATCTGCAAGTAATAATTTAACTTTTTCCTTTTCTATCCTTATTCCCTTCATTTCTTTCTCTTGTCTAAATGCTCTGGCTAGTGTTTCCAGAACTAAATTGAATAGGAGAGGTGCTAGTGGACATCTTTGTCTTGTTCCTGATTTTAGAATGAAAGCTTTCAGTTTTTGATCATTTAGTATGATATTAGCTGTTGGTTTGTCATAGATGGCTTTTATCAGAGTAAGAGAAAGACCCTCTATTCCAGTTTTCTGTAGGGTTTTATCATGAATGTATGTTGGACTTTGTCAAATGCTTTTTCTGCATCTGTTGATATTATCATGTGATTTTTTCTTTGATTCTGTTAATATGATGTATTAAATTTATTAATCTGTATATGTTGAATAATCCTTGCATTCCTGATATGAATCCAACTTGGTCTTGGCATATAATCTTGATGATTTGCTGGATTCTGTTTGCCAGCATCTTATTAAAGATTTTTGTATCTATGTTCATTAGGGAGATTAATCTGTAGTTTTCTTTTTTCATTAGGTTCTTCACTGGTTTTGGAATCAAGGTAATACTTGCCTCCAGAAATGATTTTGGAAGTACTGCTTCCCTTTCAGTTTCCTTAAAGAGTTTCACATTAGTGGTATTAGTTCTCTAAATGTCTTGTATATTTCAGCCACGAATATGTCAGGGCCTTGGCTTTTCTTTGTTAGTAAATTTTTAATTACATTTTCAATTTCATTAGCTGATATGGGGTTATTTAGAATATTTATATCTTCTTGAGTTAGTTTTGGCAATTGGATTGTGTCTAGGAATAAGTCCATTTCTTCTGTGTTTCCATTTTATTAGAATGTAGGTTCTTGTAATAGGTATTGATGATCTGAATTTCTGTAGGATCTGTTGTGATTTCCTGCTTTTCATTCCTAATCACTTGAATTTGGATTTTTTTCTTTCCTCTTTTTGATGAGATTGGCTAATGGTTTATCAATTTTATTAACCTTTCAAAGAACTAACTTTTCAATTGACTAATTCTTTGCATTTTTTTAGTGTCAATTGCATTGATATCTACTCTTTTCTTTATAATTTCTTCTGTCATATAACTTTTGGATTTGATTTGTTCTTCTTTCTCTAAAAGTTTGAGGTTCAACATTATTTGAGCTTGCTCTGATTTTCTGATGTGAGAGTTTATTGTTATAAATTTCCCTCTGAGGGCTGCTTTCATTGCATCCCATAAGTTTTGATATGTTATATCAGCATTATTGTTTACTTGTATATAATGTGGTTTCATGTTTAATTTCCTCTGTGACTCATTGATTGTTCCTAAGTGTGTTGTTTAATTTCCATGTGTTTGTATAGTTTCTGTGATATCTTTGGTTGTTGATTTCCAGTTTCATTATGCTATGGTCAGGTAGTGTGCAAGGAATGATTTAAGTTCCTCTATATTTTCTTAAACATGTTTTGTGGGCTATTATGTGGTCTAACTTGGAGAACATCCCATGTGCAGCTGAGAAAACTGTGTATTCTAATGATTTGGGATGGAACACTCTGTGGACATCTACCAAATTCATTTGTTCACAGGGTTGGTTTAATTCTGATAATTTTTGTAGATTTTTTTGTGTATTTGATCTAGCTATTTATTTGTGAGAGTGGGATATTAAGGTCCCCCATTACAACTGTGCTAGTGATTATTTGGTTTTTCATGTCAGTTAATATTTGTTTTATGTATCTGGGTGCACCAGTGTTTGGTGAATATAAGTTTATGATTGTTATCTCTTCCTTTTCGAGATCTCCCTTAAGTATGTAATGACCTTCCTTGATCTCTTTTGATCAGTTTTAGCTTAAAGTTTACACCATCTACAGGTAGAATAGCTACCCTCCTGCTTTTTTCTGGGTTCCTGTGGCATGGAGAATTGTTTTCCATCCATAGACCTTTAGTCTATGAATTCATTTTGGATTAAATGTGTTTCTTGAATGCAGCATATTTTGGATCTTGTTTCTTGATCCATCCTACCAGCCTATTTCTTTTGATTGGTGAGTTGAGAACATTTACATTGATGTTTATAACTGATATGCCATGGCTTATATTTTTCATGTTATTTTCCTGTTGTTGGTTCCCTGTCTTTCTCTTCTGTTTAATTGCTTGCCCTGCTTGGCAGTTTCTATTTCAATTTCTGTGTTTTTGGTATTCATTATCTCTTTCTAATATATCCTTCAGAGTATTCAGCAGAAGTGGCTTGGTGATCATGAATTTCTTCAGTTATTCTTTGCAACTGAAGTATCTTATTTATCCATTGAAGTCTGTGTTTTGTTTTGTTTTTTGTATTGGGAACTGAACTCAGGGTCTGTCTACCCTTGCCAAGCAGGTGCTGGGCCACTGAGTTACATTCGCAGGTCACTCTGTTGAATTTGAAAGATAGTTTTGTGTTGAAGATTGTTTGTTTTTAGGTCTTGAAATACCTCACTCCAGGTTCTCCTTGATTTGAGGGTTTCTGTTGAGAAGTCTGCTGTGATTCTGATGGGCTTTCCTTTATAGGTGATTTGTTTCATTTTTCTAGCTGCTTTTAACATTTTGTTCTTGCATTGAATTTCTGGAATCTTGATTATTATATGCCTTGGTGTAGATTTATTTTGGTCAAGGCTATTTGGAATTCTACCTGTTTCATTTATTTGTATATCAAATTCTTTATCCATGTTTGGGAAGTTATCTGTCATTACTTTTGTGAAGGGATTTTTACACTGTCCTCAGCTACTTCTCTGACTCGAGTCAATCTTATGTTTTTCTTCTTCACTTCATCTTATAACTGTTGGATTGATTTTTCAGGGTCCTTTGCTATGTTTAAGATATCTTTCTTTTCCTGGTTGTTAGTCACATTCCTGTCTTCTAGATCTGATATTCTATCCTCACCTTCGTTCAATCTGTTGTGTATAGTTTCAATAGTTTTTAATCTCCTGAATTTCTGTTTGGACCTGTTTTATTGATTCCATTTCTTTTCTGTGTTGGACATTCATGGCTTCCATCATTTTCCTATGCTTCTTTCCTTTCTAAAAAATCTGTGTCTGTTTTAATTTCTTTCATTTTGTCATTTCTTTTTGTACCTTAGATATTTTTTTCTATGGCCTCTTCCATCTGTTTTTTAACTTTTGCTGCTATCCTTTCAGAGAGTTCCAGGAGTTAGCTTCTGATTTCCTCTATCTCTTTGTGCTCTGAACTTGTCCTGGGTGGGTTGGGTGTTTGGGGTTGCATTTTGCTTCTTCCTTTTGTCATTTTCTATTTTTTATTTTATTTTGTTTTCTATGTTGATGATTGTAGATTTCTTATTTAGATAGCTTTATCCCTGGTTTCAAGACTTTCCTAGGTGATATCTGTTCTCTAAGATGTCTTCTAGATATAGGTGGTTCTTGATCTTTCTGTTTATCCCAAGAAATAACCTTTCTACTACATTAAGAATGTAGAGTTGCTATCTATTTGACTCAAGCTCCATTTCTTTGATACTGGACTATGTTGATTGTTATAACCCCTTACAATCTCAGTGTTGTCATACAGGAGAGAAATATAACAAGTATGACATCCTGGCTAAAGTAGTACAGTTAGCAATAACAATAGACTCAAGCACAGCCTGGCTACTGATAAACTGTGGTAACTATTGTCCTCATATCTTTAGTTAGAGGAGCAAGCTCTATAATTATATAACGTAATTCAATTTATACCAGAAACTTGTATGTAATGATTTTCCACTTAGCAGAGTGCTTTTACCCTGTTGTGGGTGGGTGGGAAAAGAAAAGAACATGGTTCTACCCGTCCACTCTATTCTACTTGTCTTTGTTCCCGAACACAAAAATGGTTCGCCTAACTTCACCTGCTGGCTTGTACTGTTATGGTTGCTTTGGACTTTTCCATTCCAGTAGTCCCACCTGTCCATTGTGTGCACTCTAGCTGGGGTCTTACTGTGTCTCTTGCTTTCCCACTGGTCTCTGGTCCTTGAGTCCCATCAATGGAGGGAGCAGGAGCCCCTCTCAGAGTCACTTCCTGTGAGTCACCACAGCTCGGGGCCAATGGTGCGACTAGGAGCCCTTCTTGAATTGTCTTCCTGCCAGTCACCTCAGCTCCAGCTCCTGTGCTTGCTGTTCTATGTCACCTTTCACTTTTAAGACTAAGTTCCCCAAATGATAGAATTATTTATACATATTTTACGTTTGAGATATTTGCTGTGTATAAGAATCAGATAGCTATGATAGGCAATTCAGATGAGATATAGAGACAAAAGGGGTACATGAAGTCAGAGATTTAAGGATATGGGTTAATAAGCAATAAACTTGCTTATTTAAGGTAGGAATTTGAATCAAAATGATTAAATGAATCCA
The DNA here is from genome assembly GCA_004365215.1 of Cuniculus paca. NCBI lineage: Eukaryota > Metazoa > Chordata > Mammalia > Rodentia > Cuniculidae > Cuniculus > Cuniculus paca. The sequence goes on along the minus strand of RJWT010004350.1, from coordinate 4,785 downwards.
GTAAGTTTCAATTGTCTAGAAAAGTGAACTGGTGGAAAGTCCAAGGAATCAGGTCACCAAAGAGGCTCTGGAACTGGACATGGTGGCACACACTTATAATCTCAGCACTCTAGGAGGCTGAGGCAGGAGGATCACAAACTCAAGCCTGTCTGGGCAACTAGCAACTTAGCAAGGCTGTCCCAAATTAAAAAAGAAATTCAAACAAGGGCTGGGGATGTAGCTCAGTTTGAGGGTGTTGGGTTCTATCCCCAGATCTGAAAAAATAAAGAAAACTAAAAAGAAGCCCTTGTCTTTGGGCAGAAGATATTCGTTCACTCTTGACCCTTATTCTCCTCTTTGTATGTGAGGACTTGGAAGTCCCTGCTTGCCAAAATGAAAATGTGGACTTAATAAGTACACCTGTATAGCACAAATGCAGCCTCTTGGGGGTTTCTTGTATCAAAGGATGAACACGAGGAGATGCTAAAGTAGAAGAGAAAGAAAACAAACAACAAAAACACTTGCAGGATATCTAAGATGAACATATGTTCCTTTTATTGTTTGTTTACTCATTTCATCCATTGAGCACCTATGTATTGCTTTGGCCTATGTATCAGGAACTTTCCTAGGTTCCATGGATGCAGAAGTAAACAAAATATGTACGCTTCTTCCTCTGTTGAAACTTCTGTTCTAGGGATTGCAGGTGAGGGTGAAAGTGAAGAAATCAGCGAATGGTGATAAGTATGACAGGAGAAGATGAAGCAGGGAAATGTCCAGGGCAAAGTCTTCTTACTTTACAGCAGTTGGGCTGGTAAACCCTCTGGATAAGGTGGATTTGGAGTAGAGATCTCAAAGTTGTAAGACAGAGTTAGATACTCTCAAGAATGTGCCAGAGATTCTCCTTGAAGAGGTGGGGCTTAGTTTCCCCTCCTTGAGTGCAGACTACTCAGAGAGTCCTGGAGTGCAGCCCACCATGAACAAGCTCTAGCAAGCATTCGCGAACCACTGGGATATTTGGAGCAATAGGAATCCAGGAAGGAATTGGAAGTACAAACGTTTCTTGGCGAGAGTCTGCAGTGTCTAAGGAAGTTTAGAATGAATTGCAGAGAAGCCCTGTAAAAGGAGAAGAGAAAGCATCAGTAGATTAGAACAACTAGAGGCCTGGAAGCCCTTGTGAGTTGACCTAAAAGGAACTAAGCTGGAAAGAAAGGAGGTAGTTGTCAGAGAATGGATGACTGAAACTGAAATTATGCAGGGTATAATAATTAGTCACCAATGATGAAGAGAGAGGTTTGGAGGATAGATAAGTGGTGAAGAGGTTAAAAATCTTTTTTGAAAATAAAGGTAAGTTTAATTTTCCTGTAGGGATTGCATTTTATTTTCCCCTTGCATAGCTACTCACATGTATGCCACACAGGGAGAGTCAGATAAACTGCTGAATGGATCATCTTAATTCCAACACTATTAGCAAAGTAACACAAAACACAACTTTATTGTGAAATGGACATAACCTGGATCTCAAAGAAGAATCTAAAATTCTTTTTAATTCCTTAAGAAGTAAACTGTACAGCTCTTAAATTAATACCTCTACCAATCCTATCAGTTTTATTCAGTGTATATTGATTTTGTTATCATTTCTCTGTTCTAGACAAATTTATTGAATTTAAACTCTCAGAATGTGGTGATTTCTCAGTCTAAGTTTCACACAAATTTTTATACCTGTTTCTTTTGTTAGCTGCAAATTGAAATTCATTTCTTCAAGTGATACTTGAGAAAAACTTTGCTTTAGTTCCTTGAACTAAATCTATACGGGCATCCTTCTTACTTCCTCTTTTTTCCTTTTTGGAATTCAGTACAAACAGCATCAGTGGAGTTGTAACAAGAAGGCATTCACTTCGAATAAAGACAATAATAAACAATGGGCAAAAGCTGAGTAAACTAACTTCAGAGAGAATTTGCATATCTATATATATATGAATTATGCATATATATGTCTATGTTAAATATTTAGCTCTCTCATCTCAGTCTTTTTAATGTTCTGCCTCCAAAAATCACTATTCTCTATTGACTAACTGTGACTTTATAGCCATATAGTTAATGGCAATAAAAGCTTGGCTATTCCAAACTGTCACTATCATTTTCTAAAAGTATCATGGGCACAGTCAACTTAGATGACAAGAAACTTTATTTATTTTGGGGGAGAGGGGGATTCAGGAATTGAACTCAGGACCTCATGCTTGCCAGGCAGGCACTGTGCCACTAAATCCTTAGCCCTGGCAAGAAATTTTAAATTTAATTATTTAATAAATTACTCGCCCTTGTTAGATGTGTGGAAGTTATTTTGTAATCAACTTATTTTACACCTTCTGAAACCTTCAAAATTTAGTTTTATAAGTTTTTTCATGGGCAATTATTGCATGTTCTTTGCCTTCTTCCTCCTCTTCCAGTTCTCAGTGAAGCATATGATGTAAAGCCATTTAAATCTTTCAGTTTTAGAGACTGTGTGATTGAAAATTGTGAGTATAAAATTTTTCTGAAAAATAGGACCAATTAAGAGAATGGCACTAATTTGAGGGAAAATAACTGTTTTCAGCAGATTCGGAGAACAATGGTGAACTGAAATCACACAGTATTAGATACCTGGGAATGTACAATTAGCTAGAAAACACACTATATCTAAATGTCTGTTTTAGTCTGTGGTGTATGTATACCTTATAGCAGAAGATGTTGGAGAAAGCTATTTGTACTTTTTCTCAAAGGTAAAACTCACCATATAAGAATTATTAATAACATAACTACCAGCAGCTCAAAGTTCATGTTTTACCCCGAACCACTAGATCTAAATAAGTCATGTGTGCTATGTGGCAAATTAAGCAAATGGCAAGGAGTAATTTTCTCTGAAATAAGGGACTATTAACAACAAGAATCTGCTATTAGCATTCAGGTTCCAGAAACACTATTTAAAGTAATTTGCAGGTTGGCCAATGATTACATTTTTCTTTCTCATTTGTACTCAAGAGGATTATTTTTAATTAAAATAATACACACAGTCCAATTTAACTTGACATATAATAGATGAAAATAAAAGTTTTGTTGGTTGTTTATACTTATTTGTTTTGGCTGGGTTTTCCTCCCTTCTTGCTCACTTTTTCATAAGATCAAGTACAGAAAATTTTCAGAGTTAACACCAGGAAGAACAGAAATAGGAAGGTGTTTTTTGTTTTATTTATCTAGGATTTATACCTCTGGAGAAACTTATTGTATTCACATAAAGGGGAACAAATCCTGCTTTTTATGCCTAAACCTAGCTGAGGGGTTTTATTTATCTGGAAAATGTCGATTCTGCCCTTGTTGCACAAACTGTGAGGTTTGTTGTTGAGAAATGATTGATTTATTCATCAAACGTTATTGAGTAAGTGCAATATGTCAGCCAGTTTTATTGGCACTGGGGATAAATTAACAGATATAATGGACAAAAGTCCCTGTGCTCCTGTCACTTACCTTCCTCTGGGGGGAATGCAGACAATAAACATATACTTACCGGTTAGATGCTGAAGGTGAGCGGGGCTGTGAAGAAAGCTGAGAGGACGGCAGGGAAGGGATGGACAGCTGAGCTGTTGGAGACACACCTGCGTCTCCTTCCGGTTCCTCATCGAGTTGTTTAGAAGCTTCATTTGGTCTGCAGTCAGAATTGATCCACTGCTGGAAGGAGTATACATTTCCTCCACAAAAACATGGGTGCCTATAAAACTCTACAGTAATTTTCAAAAATAAATTTTCCATATGGTCAGAAATTGGCCGTTCAGTTTCCATGGGTGGGACTTTCTTGACTCCCAAGGACTCTAGGAGACCACAGGGTCTCAGCCTGGGCCTCGCTTCTCCTTTGTTCCACGTCGGCCGCTGTGGATACTCAATCTCTATCTCAAACTCCCAGGATGGCTTTGGCTTCCACACTTCCCACGTGATCTGCACAGCCACTCCACTCTGAAGGGCCTCTCAGTGCTGTGAGGGTGAACTGTAATGGTCTTCTTATTCTTAGGATTTACCTCCAACTATATTTCCTCCAGTGTGGTTTTTTGCAGCCTTTACGTTTCTGCCTCTTCCCCGTAATCCCTTATCCTTCTACAGTTCCTTCCAACGTACAACAATCAGCAAAACTGAAGATTGACTTCAATCTGAGACAAAATGGCATGACAGAGATGTTTATATTTGTCATCTGTTTTCCTTCTCCCTTTAGGTCATGCTTTTCAACTCCTCTATAACAAGACATACTTGTTTCCTGATAAACTGGCGTAGAAGCCCTGGAATGAGCCAACGTCATTATTGTATGACTTCTAGAATTATCACTGAAACTCAAAGTGGCAGATGGGACAGGGAAGAATCAGCCCATTTTATGGAGGTGGAGATAAGGCAGATAGACAGAGGGTCAACCAAGACAGGGAACCAGAACCTAGATATTCTAGGTCCATCATCTAAACTCTCAGTCATTACAGAAAGAAATACAGTAAAATCCTAGATTGTGAACAACTTGTTCTGTGAATGTTCCACAAGACTAGCAAACATTTGCCTACTCAAAGGAACTAAATTTAGAGGTAAGTTAATCCCAAAATACATTACTGAGTTGGCACAAAATGAGAAATCTATAGAAACCTGGAAGGTAAACTGGTGCCCAGGTGGGGTTTTATATAAACATTTCTCTCAGCTCCTCAGTGACTTTAAAGTTTCATTGGGTGACTTCGATGAAGGTCCCAATAAAAGTAGAAAATTGAAAATCTGTAAATAAAATTGGGAAAACAAAGAGTTATA
>RJWT010004349.1:0-33668 GCA_004365215.1 Cuniculus paca | reverse complement strand
GTTATTCATTCAGAAAGCATTATTCATTACATCCATGCTTTCTCACAATCAGTTAGCCAACTCTATATAGTCATTTAGCCAGGCAACATTTTAAGGGTGGTGTAGCATTAAGCAAAACAGATAAAGAGTTTCCAACTTCATGGAGCTTGCTTTTTAGTGAAGGATAACAGTCATTTAATTAGTTACATACATCAGTAGAGTAAATAATATATCAACAGGGGAATTGATATTGGCACCAAGAAGATGACATTTGAATAAAAGTTGAAGAAAAGTAGTTCTGGGGTGGAAACCATTTCAGACAGAGGTAATAGCTGCTCTAGAAGCCTTGAACAGGAGCTCACCTGGAATATTCCAGGAACAGCAAAGGACAATGTAATGGGACAGAGTGAGTGAAGGACAGTTGAGTAGGAGATAAAGTCAGAAATTAAAGGCAGTGAGATCACGAAGAGCTCCGTAGGTCTGTTAAAGGATTCCTGCTTTCAGTTTGAGGGCGATGGAATACTATTGGAAGGTTTTGAAGAACGTCTCGTATGATGCTTCATTTTAACAGTCTCATACTGCTTGCTGGGTAATGAATACACTATGAAAGATAAGGGTGAAAACAGAGAAAAACAAGTTAGTAAATTGTTGAAATATATACTTGAAAGATTATGGTAGCTTTAACCAGCTGTAAGGTTGGTAAGATATAGTTGGACTGGGTTATATTATGAACATAGAGTTAATATGATCTGCTGAAAGATTGGAGATAGGGTTGAGACAATGAGTTGTGGAGGATTTTAGGCTTTTTGGACTGAGGAATTTTTGAAATGGAGGACACTGAGGAAAAATGAAGACCTGAATGTTGGACATGTTTAACTGGAGATGCTATTAGCTATCCAAATGGAAATGTGAAGGAGGCATTTGCATGTACAAGTCAGGAATTCAGGAAAAACTGAAGAGATAAAACCAGAAGTCATGAATATACAAGATGGCTTGTAAAATCAGGCAAATGGGTGAGATTATTTAAAAAGTGAATATAGATAGACAATATGCCTAAATATAACTGGAAACCTTAAATTCAAAAGGCAGTTATTTAGCATCCACCCACAACATACTGTTTCTTTGCACTGTCTTACATTAATGGTGTCTGAATCTTCTTAATTTTCCAAACTAGGATTTATGGGTACTCTTGATTTCTCACTTTCTTTGAAAGCCCCTAAGCCTACCGTATATTCTATCAATTAGTATCTATCAAATTATTCACTCTTGAATACCCTAATGTGTACTGGTTAGGAAAAGGAAGGAGAACTTGCAAAAGAGACTGAGATGGATGACTCAGTGAAACATAAAGAAAAATAATGTATTAAACTTGGTAATTAGAATATTATTAGTGGGCTTCCCAAAAGCAGTGTTTGGTGGGAGTATAAGTCAAAACTTGGTGGACATAAAAGCAAATTTAAGACAAGGAAGATGAAACAGTGATTATACACTACTTGTGAAATAAGTTTGATGGTGAACAGAAGCAAAAATATAAGGTTTACTAAAGGATGATGTAGAATTAAGAAATGACATTGTTTCTTGGAATGGGGAAATACATATTTATAGGGAGAAAGAATGAAATTTATGAATTGCATGGAAAATGTGACTTGGGTGTGTTGAGAAAGGACATTGCCAGAGCACCATTGTATCTTAATTCAGAATGATTTAAGAACACATTTTCCACCCAGGAACTGGAATGATGGACTTGTGATTTGAAGTGGAGACAGACATCCAGTGGCTTCCCATTTCACTCACACTTAAAGGATTAATCCTTTTTTTTTTTTCACCTGAGATAGGAAAAGAAAATTGATGTAAAGAGAGGATTTTAAGGATAAAGGAAAAGTTGTATTTATTCATTTAACAAATCTTAAATGACCACTTATTAAGACACGTGTACATCTAGGTTCTGGAGATTTGGGAATAAATCAGATAGATCCATTTGCTGTGTCCCTAGAAGGGCTCACATTCTACAGAGGAATAGGAGAGTATGTGTGTGCAGACCGGGTTGTGAGTGGAGGAGACAGCCAGCTTGCCTGCCTTGACGAGGGGGCACAAGTTCATACTGACTCCATGGGAGAGTAGTAATGGCTTGTATTAGGTAGAGAAGAACTTCAGGGAAAGAGCCCATGAGAGACTGGGACCACATATCTCTTTAGCAGCTAGTCAACAGGGTGTAGTGACTTGCTCTTAGTGCTAACTAGCCTACTAAAATGAAGAAAGTGGAGAGCATGGTGAGATAGAATGAGGAATTATGAGGATGAATGTGAATGCCATATAGGCCAACATCTGTGTGATGTATCAGTTTATATAATTATAAATTGCAGTTTAAATAACATAACTCTAAAGAAAGTATATCATAAAATGTTCTGTTTGTTTAATTGAAATTCAAGAATTCTTGGAAAAACCCATAAAGTGATAAGGTAAATAAACTCTCATCCTCTACATCCTGCTGGTGTGTAATTTGAAAGAATTATGTCTCTTTTACTCCTGAATTACCTTTCTGATTAACAGTCCTCTAAATTTCTTATGCCAGCAAATGGTAATTCAGTTTGCAACTTCAGTTCTTTTACTATCTTATTGTAATCTACCCTGCTATTTTTATTCTGCCGAAGTATTTTAACATGAATTATTTATAAGGTTATAAGTATATAACCAGTATAGCAAATGATTCAGTACATTTGTTTTTATTTCTAGAATATGAATATTCTGACATCAATCCTATATCAACTTAGAATGACACTACTGTAGCTAGGGTAAAAATATACCTTTCAGTTCACTTTTTTCATAAAAGTTAATGATTCTTGGTATTAAATTCTAGTGAATTTAATTACTTGGTTAGGCCTTAATTCTTTTCTATTGACTCTTCCTTAAAATACAGTGTGGTGTTTTGTGGGGTTTTTTTTTCCATGAAACTATTAATTTTGTCAATATTAACTTTTTGTCTATAATGTGAAAGCAGTTCTTACCAAACTGTAATCCACTGTGGAGATTTGCTTATGTTGTGTAAAATGTAGAAGTTATATTTTTATGATAGCAAAAATTGAAAATTCTTCCTCTATTTAGGGAAAGCAGTTAGTGATTGCCTTGAGAACTTATAATACCCAAATGGAGACTTCAACTGACTTTTTTGTTTATAATATTAAGGTTTAATATGATTTTTTCTTTGAAAACTCTATTTGCTAGAGTTCTTTTGTTCTGTTGAATACATAGAATCTGTTTTTTCATCAATATGCAGTTCTTTCTCTGTAGTGTTCATGTTCCAAAATTAGTGTAAGATTTTTAGAGGATAATTTAGAACTGATAATTGCCTCACATCTAGAAAGAATCTATAGTCCTGGCCTTTTAAGTCTAATTTGACAAATATTGACAACTCTATAAAAGGCACCTTGAAGGTTGTCTTAATTTGTTCTAATCAGTTAAGCTATCCCCATAAGCAGACAGCACAATTACGTCCAAGAAATTCTGTTCTCAAGAATTGCAGGTAACACATTAACTTAATGATGATTTAAAGAATCAACTGACATTGGCTTTGTTTGACTTCTGTAGGTTTTCCAGAGTTTTGTTATCCCTTTCCAGCAGACTAGAACATTTCATTATCAAGAAATGTAGGCTATGAACTTCTACAATGCCAGAAATTAAGCACTTCTATTTCCTGTCATTTAATAAGTTGTAGGAACTATTTTCATATCACTTTAAATAATTGGTTTAAATAGAATGGCATTAGTGGAAAGTAGAAATATTCTCATTAACTTTTTTAACTTCTATTTTTATAATATACAGTGATTTCAGTTCTAATTAGGTAGACTTTTCCCGACATTCTAAAATGAAAAGTAAATTGCATGACTTTGTTTTAATTTTATAGCGTTTTGAACTCCAAGATACAGGAAGCTCTGTGCTTCCTAAAGAGATTGTAAGAGTGCAGAGGATGACTGAAAACCATGTCTCTCAAGCTTGTGTGACTATCCAAATTGCTGGAAAAGAAGTGACAATTAAGGTAATGAACCATTGATTTATTCACTCAAAGATATATCTTATTCTGACCATTTTTATAGCCGAAATTAGGTGAGTGATCTCCTAATAAGCCTTTTTGGACTCCTTGGCAAAATATATATATATATATATATATATATATATATATATATATTCGTGTTTATTCACTTATTCAATATATATACATATATATGTATTTATTCATATATATATATATATTTGTATATATGTATTTATTCATGTGGTTGTAAGTTTGGGGCAAAGAGAGGATAGTCCTTGGTAAGAAATGCAAATATTTTTGGCTGCTAGAGAACCCTGTTCTCAAATAAAACTGTTGTCTGATACATGGAACAGTTACAAGAGGAGTTCTGCTTTGGTTGAGTCGTTTTTAGAAGAGAAAAATATTTGATCACAGAATTCCATCTACCTGCTCTGCTTTCCTTTCTTCTAACCCTTGTTTTTAAGGCCCTAAGAACCCCAAAATCTCACAGGAAACTCAGAAACACAGCTTGAAAAATGTTTGAGTGTATATAAATGCTTGTTTTCTTATGTTATAGAACAAACTTTCATAATAAAATTTTGTTTTAATGTGCTATTATTAATATTTGTGTTACTATACATTGAAGTACACATTGATACTAGTTGTCTGGCTCTCTTTATTAAGATTTACTGAGGTGTTTACTGTGTACTGGTCACCATATTTGTCTCCTTGCATATGCCATTTAAATCCCCCAGTAGTCCTGGTGATAAATTTTATTATCACTGTTTTATAGATTAGACAAGTGAGATGTACAGTGATTATTTGATTCACTTGTCATCAACTAGGAAGTGGCACCACTGGGATTTCTAGGCAGGGTCACTTTGTACCACACTGTCAGATGAATGACAGTCCAGAAGTGGGTGAGTAATGGCAGCAGGGATCTAGAGAAGGAAATAAGGCTGGGATTCCAGAGGTGTAGGGAAAGCTTCAGAGAGGACATGGAGTTTATGTTAAATCTTCAGCATACAGTTTTTCCAGTGACCCAGAGGTAGAAATGTGGTGACATTTTGGGTACTTTTAACAATGTTCAGAGTTGTGAGGTGAGAGCCAGTCCTCATTATTTGGTTTTGGCTTTGGCTCTCTAATCTCATTCCTCCTCTTCCTTCTCTAATCTCATTCCTCCAGCTTTCCATGTTAGTATCAGGATGGTCTTTCTTAAATTCAAATATGATATTATCACTTTCAAACTTAACAATTCCTTAGGACTCATTGTGTGTAGTGTAATTCAAGTCCTCACTAGAACATGGTCTCCAGGAGACTAAGGAGAAGATAAAAAAAAATATATCATAATTTCACTAATATGAGGACTCTAAAAATATTGATCTTATAGAAGTTGAGAATAAATGGTGATAACCAAGGCTGGGGAGAGTAATGGGGAGGGAGAGATGGGGAAATGTTGGTCAAAGGATACTGCATTGTAATTAGATTGGAGCAAGAAGTTTTAGTGTGCTATTGTGTAATAGGGTCACTATAGATAATGATAATGTACTCTGTATTTCTAAAGGATAATTTTCAGTGTTTCTATTGTAAAGAAATGATAAAGGTTTGAGGAAGTATATTTAACCTGATTTACATTACACCATCTATACACCCATCAATGTCAGATAGGACCTTCATAATATGTACATTTTTGTGTTTTTATGTATTATTTAGAAAATAAATTTTACTTTTTAAGAAAATGTCCCTGGACAAAGAATAACGAACTAAAATGTAATGAATCTAGAGCACAAGAATAAAGAAAGCAAGGATAATTAAAAATCAAATAAGAGGAGACGTAGCTATGGAGGACAAAAGGAGAAATTTTTACAGATAGATGCTTCTGAGTGGTAAACCAAGATAAGAATGAAGAGAATTTGTGGACAATGGTTCTTAGAAATCAGGATGTCACTGGTGACTTTGGAGTTTCTAGTATCGGCTGATTTTAAATTCTGTGTTCAAAGTGGAAATTGAGAAAAAAAAAACCTTCATTCTCTAGTAGTGATTTTTCTCAAGTTCTGAAGAGCATAAAAATAACATGATTCTTATGAATATTTGGCAAAATAGGACTTTAACTTTAGAAGAATGTTAATTTGGAAATTTGATGATGGGGATCATTGGATCTGTAAACAAGAAAATACTTGCTGCTCAATGGAAATATCAAAAACCAATATAGAATTGAACTGAGCAAGGAATTAATGGGGGAGGAGTTTAGTGGCAGTTATGTGCTTCAGATGACTAACATTTTGAGAAAAGCTTATACTATTTGGTTTACCTCTCCTTAGGTGCCAGCTGGAACCAGACCATTAGGTCAACCTTGTGCCTCAGACCACTTCATACAGACTTTAAGTCATAAGCAGCTATTAGCTGAAATGATGCAGTCTCATATGGTTAAGGACATATGTTTGATTGGAGGAAAGGTAAGAAAAACAGTCTCGTTGCAAAGTTCTGTTTCCTGACTGGGATGTTTTGACTCATCCTTTAATGCTTGTATGTCCATTTGTAGGGTTGTGGAAAAACAGTCATCACTAAGAACTTTGCTGATACCTTAGGATACAACATAGAGCCTATTATGCTCTATCAGGTACAGTGTTCATTTTTAGCTTTTGGTCTATAAGCATGTATGTTTTGGCATTATGACCTGTTGAATTTTTTTTGTGTGTGTGTGGTATTGGGAATTGAGCCCAGGGCTTTTGTACTAAGCTACATCCCCAGTCTTTAGTCCTTTTTATTTTCTTGTTTTGAGACAGTCTCTCACAAACTTGTTAAGTTGCCCAGGCTAAGCTCAAACTTGTGATGTTGCTGTCTCAGCCTGTGAGTGCTGGGATTACGGGCATGTGTCAGCATGCCTAGCTTGAATTTTTGACATAGATATATTACTGAGACATCAGTCAAATTAGAGAGAAAGTACTTCTTTGAAGCTTTGAAAGTTCATTTTAGGACATCTGGTGCATACAACACACCAGGGTCTTTTTCAAGAGACGTTGACTTTATGTGCATGTACACACATACACAGAGTACATTTCCTGGTAATTGGGAAATCCAAGCAAAGTTGATTTGGGCTACAGTGATTGATAATAGGTATTCATTGAATGAATTATTATTATTATTACTATAACATATATATTTATGTGTGTATATATATATATATATAGAGAGAGAGAGAGAGAGAGAGAGAGTATAACATAAAATTTGCCATTTTAACCAGTTTTATGTGTACAGTTGACTGGCATTAAATACATTCACAGTATTATGTAACCATCACCACTTTGTCCTTCTACAACTTCTTTACCATCCTAAACAGAAATATTAAACGATAGCTTTTAACACCTCCCTTTTCCCTCAGTCTCTGGTAATCCGTATTTTTCTTTATGGCCCTGTGAATTTGCTTGTTTTATGTACTTCATAAAAATGGTATGATATAATTTTTGTTCCTTTTGTCTATATTTTATTTAGCTTTCATTGTTCTTTCATGTTGTATCATGGTATCAGAATTTTATTCTTTTTTATAGCTGAATATTATGTGAACACACACATTAATGTGTGTACTACTTTTTGTTACTTATTCATCTGTTGCTAGAACTTTGGGTTGTTCCTCCCATTCAGCTTTTATAGATGATTCTGTTACAAACAATTATATAGAAGAATTTGAGTCCTAGCTATCAATTCTTTTAGGTAATATGCAGGGGTGTAATTGCAGGGTAATTCTATGTTTAACTTGTTGAAGACCCAATAGACTGTCACAACAGCTATACCATTTTACATTCCCACCAGCAATGCATGAGGGTTTTATTTCCTCCACATCTTCATCAATGCTTACTTTCACTTTGGTTTTTGTTCTGTAGTAGCCACCCTAGTGGATGCGATGTGGTAAATCATTGAGGTTTTGATTTGTATTCCCCTTATGACTAATGTTGAGCATCTTCTCATATGATTATTGACTACTCATATATCTTCTTTGGAAAAATACCTATTTAAGTCCATGTTTTTGTTGGGCTTTTTGTTGTTGAGTGGTAAGAGTTCTTTAAGTATTGTACATGTAAAATTGATTCTGAAATATATGATTTGCAAATTTTTTTTTCTCATTTCATAGGTTGTCTTCTCATTCTATTAACTGTTCTTTGATACACAAAAGTTTTAAATTTTACTGAAGTCCAACTTACCATTTTTGTTTTGATGCTTATGTATTTGGTGTCATAGTCAATGAATTACTGATAAATTTAATGGCATGAATTTCCCTGTTTTCTTCTAAGAATTTTTTTACTGTTTTAGTTCTTTAATGTAGATCTTTGATCCACTTTGAATTATTTTTTTGTATAGGGTATAATGTAAGTATTTGACCTTAATATTTTGGATGTGGATATGCAGTTTTCCCAGCACTAATGTTGAAAAGACTGTCCTTACCCCCAATTGATGGTATTGGTGCTCTTCTTAAGAATTAATTGACCATATATGCAATGGTTTATTTCCATGATATCTATTACATTACCTTATGTGCCTCTCCTTACACCAGTATCATACTATTTTGATTAATGTAGTTTTGTAGTAAGATATGAAATCAGGAACTGTAAGACTTTTACATGCGTTATTCCTTCTCTGGGTTGTTTTGACTATTCAGGGTCTCCTAAGATTCCATGTAAATTTTAGGGTAGGTTTCACCATTTCGGTAAAGAAAAAAAAAAAGTCATTGAGATTTGGAAACACATCGTATTCAGTCTGTAGATTACTTTGGGTAATAGTATCATCTTACTAATATAAAGTCTTATAATTAATAAATATGGTTTCCTTTTCATTTATTTATGTCTTTTTTAATTTCTTTTAGTAATACAGTGTTTTGCAATTTTCACTGTACAAGCTTTTTGTCCTCTTGGTTATTACATTTATTTCAAAGTATTTTCGAATAGATTATTTTGGTGGATATACATGTTGTACATAGTATGGTAAAACATCAAATTTACACCTGTTATTGTTACAGAGTGAAATTTTCTATTATGTATTTTTTTGCAACTATCTTGCCTGGCACATTTATCTTGCTAATTTTTTTTAATGCTATATCAGTCTTTGACTAGATATGGTAGCTTCTTATTTATTGCAGAGTTTTTATTGTAATTCTTTGAATGGTTTTGAAAGTGAATATGATATTATTACTTATACTCTAGGTCACCTTTTGTGTTTTTTGCTTATTTTGGTATGCTTTTTGTACTGACACTAAATGAATGTAGGTTAAAATGTTCTCATTTCTGGAAGATGACATTTAAACCAATTAGTTGTGACATTAGATCATAGAAAATTTTGCTAGCTGCTCATATTTCAAGTGATTCTGTTGAGAAGATTCCTTTCATGTGGTTTTAAGGTACACTGTACTTATTTATTGAATCAACCGAAATTTGGAAAGAATTGCAATTACATGGTACTAGAAGCAGAATAACCTATTATAGAGATACATAATGAGAATTCTCCTAAAATTAATTATTTTCTTTCTTTTAGCTTATTCAGAGCACCAAGGTAATATTTAGGATTATTGACTTGCCCTGAAATCAGTATTGGAAACAAAATAGAAAGCATCATGTCATGGCTGGGGATCTAGCTCAGCGGCCTAAGTGCCTGCCCGGCAAGCGCAAGGTTGTGAGTTCAATCCCTGGTGCCGCAAAAGAAAAAAAAAAAAAAAGGAAAGCATCATGTCTTTATATAAACCAATGGGGGAATCCATATCTCTATAGTTTTTATTATCATATTTCAAAAAAGATAGTAAAGGTAGATAGGTAAAAAGAAAAAAGTAAAAGTCGTTAAAATAATCAATTGATAGACAAAAAGTTCAAATATTTGTTAAGATGAAATCTATGAAGAACTCTATATATGTCAAGATTTATGAAATCATGAAGACTATGAATTAAAGTGAAGAGATTTAAACTAGGGATACTCTTAAGTATTGAGAGATAAACATATAGGAAAAAGGAATATATTTTTACATTCTGTAACAGGTGGCAAGTCTTTGAACCTACAAAAATATTTGAAATTACTTTTCGTAAATTGATTCTAGGTCGCCTAGATTTTTAAAGGAAGTAAGTATATTTGAGGTTTATATCTGTAACTAAATATATGGAGGATACCCTGAGGAATGCTTTGCCTTCTTACATAGTATGCTTCTTGATGTCTTTGTCAGAGATCAGAAGATAACTTGGCTTAATATGCTTGTTCCTCTGTCCATATCCTGCCTTGGTTCACATTAGAAACTATATGAGGATAGCACTTTATCACCTCTCTAACCTGTTCACCATCAACCTTATAATTTCCAATAAAAATGTTTTTCTACTAAACAACAGGGAGAAACAATCAACTTATGTTGTAAAACAAGTTAAGACTATAAATATTAAATCTTCCTTCTAGTGAAAAAAAAACCTGGAAATACTTCATATTCCTCATCAGTTTTTTCATACACTGTTATTTCTGTACCAGGTTTCCATAGTCAGTTTATGACAATTTTTTTACAGTGTATGCTTGAGCTTGAAATTTATGTTCATCTCACCTGCTGTCCATTACAAAAAGAGTCAAGAATAAAATTATATGTGTGTCCAATAACTAAGATCTCTTAGCTACACTGAAAATCTCCCAAAAGTATTCTTCCATTGTGGTTGTTGTCTTAGTAATATGTGAGAGAATTAGTTTTAAGAGTCTCATAACAGAGTTCTTATATATTTTTGGAGAGTAAGAATAAACTTATAAGGATGTTTTATTTTAATATATTTTTGCTTTCTTGTCTAGTGTGTAGGTAGATGGATGAACAAAGAAAGATATGGCATTAAAGTTGATGGCAGGGTATTCTGTGTTCTGATACACTTCTGGCTTGTCATTTAGTCATATCTTATAAATCTTTTCTCTGAAAAACATGGGTGATGATAAGGCATATAAGTTTCCTGTAAGAGTATTTTGCCTGTCCTTTTATGTACCCTGCCAACCTTGTAGATGTCTTGAAAGAATTGGAAAAATAACAGAGAGATAAACAAACTAATCACATCCCTCTGAATATTCTTCTTCTTTTTCTACTTTACTTTTCTGATCATCAGTCTTCAGAGAAAATGTCTACAAAAATTTCTGGAATAGAAATAAAGGCTTTGAAAAGAAATAGAGAAATGCAGTAACTAACGTATTGGGGATGAAAATGTGGCCTTTTCTATCTTTTTTTCAGTGAACTGGAACAAAATACATGTGAGGCACTATGTTGACATTTGTAGGTTTTGTTAATTGATTTTCATGATAGAAACGAAGATCCTGAGATTAAATTTAATACTTTTTCTGCTTGCACTTAGATATTTTTAGTAAAGTTCATTGCTATCTCTGGGACAGAGGAATTGACTTGTTATGGCTTGTTTTTAGATGTCCCCCCAAAGCCTCATGCAGTCCTAGGTGGGACTTTTCAGAGGCGGCTGGATCCAGAGTGTGCTGCTGGATCATACATCTAAGGGTGTATGATTACTAAATCAGTCCACTGATTGGTTGGTATCATTCTGGGTGTGGATAAAGGGCTTATAGCCTGGATAGAATATAAGTGACAGAAAGAGGGCTGTTGCTGTCGCTTCTTGCTTTCTTCTTTTATTGCCTCCTGCCTTCCACCTTCCATGCCATGAACTGTTTTTTTCTCCTCTGCCATGCCACCTGGCCTTGGAGCCAGCTGATTATGGACTGAAACCTCTATGAATCATGAGCCAACATAAAGCTTTTGTCGTTTACCTTTAGGTGTTGAGTATTTTGTCTCAGCAACATGAAAAGTAATTAAGGCATAATTTAATAGAGTTAAGAATAATTTTGATTTTTTAGCAATGTCCACATGAATGAAAATGTTGCAGAGGTTTGACTCAACATAAAGAATTTTACTAGGAACAAGTGAGCCACCATCTGTTTTCCTAGAAGATATGGAGACATCCCTGTTATTTGTATATGCATAAAGCTCACTTAATCTGCAGGTTTGGCCTTATTTTTAGATTTGACTGTTTTTAGATATGTATTTCATATGAAGCAAAAGGAAAAGAGAGCCTTAATATAAATTTGTGACAGTACATAAAATAAGGTTTATAATAGGCTATAAAAGTCTTACTCAAGTATTGGGTCAGATTCTTTTTAATTGATTATTCTTTTTTAGTGTTGAAGCTATTCATTTCATAGTTTTGAAGAAATACAAGTTATTCTTTTCCTACACAACCAGATAAGGATGTGTTTCTAGATTTCTTTTGATGCTATCATAAATATACTAGATCTGAGATCTTCTAAAAAATATTAAAGGCCAAGTCAAATCTAATCAAAATTTTGAGAACTATTAAGTTTATGAAACTCTTAATAAAAATAATTACTGTCGAATACATGTAGAAGTCTTAGATGATCATTGACTTCTTAGATAAGTTTTTTTTTCCTATAGCTGAACTGAAACCAAATCTCTTTCCTAATGCTACCTAGTTCCAATCTACACTTTTTCCTTTTATCAAAATAAATTAGTTTCTTGGGGTTCAGTTGCTCTGTTCCTTATCACATTTTTATTTGTGTTTGTGTCACTTTGTATAGTAATTTACTTCAGAGGCCCAGTCCTCCTCAACAAAGTTACCAGCAATAGGTTCCTAAGCTTTCCATCCTGTTTTAGCCTGTCTTTTGCCCAATTTATCCTTCCAGTACTTATTTTTGCTCTAATTTTCAGCCTGCTTTCCATCTTTTAATCATTTCTCATACTTTGTAAGATAAAATTTCATTGTTTAGTACTTGGATATCTTTTATTTGTCCCTTCGAAGATGCTATCCTGTGCAACTAACAGAGCCACGCGTGCTGCTCAACTCTCCATTCCCTTCAGTATCGCATAATAGGTGTCTAGTTGAAAGGGTAGCTTTCAAATTCTATGTCCTTTACCCATTTTGTAGTAGAAATTATAAAATAAGAGTTCTTGTCTTTTTCTTTTCTTAGAGATCTTCTTCATTCTTTTTAAAAAAATAGCTGTGTATTATTCTACCTTATGAATAAACTGGAGTGTATTTAACCAATCTCCTATGTATTGAATATTGGGTTATTTTCAATACTTTGTAATTACAAACTAAGTTGCAATGAATAACCTTGTATGTATGTATTTTTGTATTGTTGGAAACATTTTTCAGAAAAAATTCCTAGAAAAGGATTGCTAGATCAGTAGGTAATTTTAGTTTTGTTAGTTTGCCAACTTTTCCTCTATAATGGTGGTGTCATTCTGCATACCAATCAACACCACCAACAGAAAAGGCTGTCAAGTTTTTTAACTGATAGTTAGAAATATTATCTCAAAATACTTTTAAATTGCCTTTTTTTAGAAGTTGAAAAGCTTTTCTGTGTTCTTTTTGCATAAGAGCTTTGAGATGTGAATCATAAGAATCTCATATATATATATATATAAGCCATTTATATATCTGTAAATTACCTGTTTCTTTTGCTCATTTTTTCTATCAAGTATTTAACTTTTTCTTCCATTTTGGGGTTTTTAATATATTAGTGATATTTGTCTCTTATCTCTTGGATATGAGGCCTATATTTTCTCTTAGTTTGTCAGTTGTCTTTTGTTTTTATTTAGGATTATTTTTTACACTGTAAAAAATGTTTGTAGTTAAGTTTAATATTTTCTGTTTTTGATCTGAATTTGAAATGACTAGGAAATCTTTCCTTACACCAACATTGTGGAGGAATTCACCTGTGCCTTTACCAAGCTTCTAGATTGACCTCTTTCCATTTCTCGCTGTTAGCCTCTTGAATTTCAGAACTAGCAAGGGACCACTGAGTTCTCAGTCTATCATCTCTTTTTCTATCCACAGGTGGAAAAAACCCTCCAGTTTTAAGGATTCGTGTTGTAAGATTGGGTTCACATAGGCAATACAGGATAGTCTCCCCATTTCAAGGTTCTTGATTTAACTATTCTGTTTTCAGATGTAAGGCAATATATTCAAAGTTCTGGCGATTAGGATGTGGATCTTACAAGATGTTGGGCATAACATTACCTACTAAAGTATACTGATGATTTTGGAAGATTATATCACTGAGATTGTTGTTATTCTTTATGTAGTAGTTGAGTTACAAAGAGGGCACACCTGTATCACTGTATATAATTTTTATATTTATAGTAATTCTACATTTACCTGGAAGCATCTGATGTCATAATTTTTTTGTTTAGTTGTGTCCATATAGTTTTTCAAAAATATATTACATTTAACACGTTATTTTCTCTCTACTAAAATTTAGGTATTATCTTGAATTTTTATTTGAAATTATCTGTGTAGGTTCAGCATATATCTATGAATTTTAATTTTAATTTTTATTATTCTATGAATTTTTTTTAAAGTTATGAAGTAAGTATTACAAAATATGGTTTGTTGTATGAGGATATTAGTCCTAACAGATTTGAGAACCAGGGGGCTAGAAGAATCTGATGAATATATGCAGTCCTTTAAATCTTAAAATATTTTAAGTAAAAGGACATCAGTTTTATGTGTAAGTAGCTAGCCGTAGTTATTCAAACATTGTTGCCATCCTTCTTATCAAAAACTATTAGGAGCTTCTCCGCTTACAATGTTCTGCCATGTGGAAAAGTAGTGAAATGTTTTTCATCATTCTAAACTTCTGAGAACCACCAGTTTAGCTATTTAACATCAGAAGATGAAATTCAAATCAAATTACAAAACCTTTGTGAATGTGTTAGTCATTGATTCTTTTCTTCTGCTTGATCAAATCTAATGTTGAAGCTCTCTGTTGAATTTTCTAATTTAGTCATTTTATTCTTTACTTCTACAACTTTTGTTTGGTTCTTTTATATGGTTTCTGTCTCTTTGTTGGGCTTTTCACTCTGTCAACGTATTGTTTTACTAATATAGATAGATAGCTATCTATCTCCATTCTCTTGTAGCTTACTATATAATAAGATAACTATTTCCAATTGTTTGTCATGTAGTTTGTAGAGCTTTATTTCTCTAGATTCAGTTAATGGCCTTCATCTATCCCCCATATATCATGTTTTCTCTCATTGTGATCTTCATGGCCTTTGTTAGTGTCTGTACTTGAAGAAGCAGATACCTCTCTAGTCATTACAGACTGACATTAGTCCAGAAAACCCTTCAAAAGTTAATTCAGCCAGAGATTCTGGATGGACCGTCTTACAGGTGGACTTGTAGGTGGACTTGCTTCTGAATTCTGCATGCCTGAGTCAATGAATGGGTGGGCTTAAGTTCTAGAACCACAGGAGCTGACGTGGTACCACAGCAGCCCTTGAGCCTGAATCTGTAGGATTCAGGTTGTCACTGGGGCAACCTTAGCACGTGGATTCATGCGAATGGTCCTGGTCCTGTGTCTCTGGGAGCTGGCCTAGTACTTGAGTCCAGGGTAGCCCAAACTACTTTTAAAGTATGTACTTGACTCCTTAATCAAGACAGTATGTTTTTAGTGATGGACATCATTTTTATGTTGTCTCAACAAATTTAGTTATCATGAGACATTTGTTAGATTTGTAGAAACACACTATGAGGCCTCTGGGGATGTGTATAAAAATAAACATTACCAATAAAGCCAAGTCCATTAGCCAGAGAAAGAAAATAAAAGCAAAGTGACCAAGACATTCTACTAAATAAGAAACTGTAGTCTAAAAGGTGTTTATTTTACTACTTCTAAGTATTCATAATCTTGAAGTTGGAAGGCATTTCAAATTTGTGTATTATCAACTGTATAACAAAGCCGTAGTACTATGGGTAACAACAGAATGTTATGCTTGATCATGACCCTTAGTCAATACCTTAGCTTTAAATGCACTTTACACAGACATATTTGCAGTGATGTCAAACCATCTGGTAGCCTGAGGACAAAGGAGACAAAAAAACTTAAAAAAGAAGAAAAAAAAAGAAAAAGCAACAAGCCAAATAGCCAACCTTTCTGGTAAGCCACACAAGCCATGCCGGACCCAGGAAGAGAGAAGTCAGATAGCACCTTCTGTGAGCCTACCGGAGTGTGGGCTGAGAATCAAGAACTCCCCACAACCCCACCCCATAAGCAACCAGCTGGTTCAGAGGACAGGCTGATTTGATAGCCACTGAGGTACAGAAAGCAACTGAAAGCTTGTATTGTTTGGTTGACTTTGCAGGCCTGAGGCCAGCACTCTGAGCATCTGTTGGGAGAATGACAGTATGCAGTATAGCAAATATGGGGGATTTCCTTCTATTTTGTTTTTAAGGTCCAATATTGTTCTCACTGTTTTGTTTTGTTCTGATTAATTGTTTTCCTTTATTCAGTGTTCTGTTTTGATTGTTTTTATTCTGTTGTGTTTTGGTTTGATTTTGCTATATTGGATGGAATGGGCAACAATTATGATGATAACAAGATATGCTGTGGTAGTCATTTTTGTATTCCTATTATTCTACTTTGAAATTCTGTACTAATTTCACTGCTTTGTTTTGATTGGCTTTATTCTGTTTTGTTTTTTTGGGTTTATGCACTTTACATTAACTTTGATTAGAGATCTTAGGGGAATCCTTAGGATTTTGTGGTCCTTAGGATTTTGTAGTCATTTAAGACTGCTGCATGGAGGAGGATTTTGCTAAACAGTTTTGAATTTAGTGATGAAGTTAAATAAAGAGCTATTCTTGTGGGGAATATACTAAAAATGAAATAATGAGGGATATGCCATTTATTTAATTTTAAAATTCACAAATATTTGAAGATACTATATATTTTGTGAAGCTATTCAGTTTCTGAAAATAAGAAGTAATAGCATGCTTCTCAGTTTTATCACCTAGCTGTCCTTTTATGATTCCAAAATGCTTTGTTTTTCTATTCTGCTGTTATAAAAATCAATCATTCAGGATCTATATCACTTTCTGAATAAAACACTATTGCTAATTTGCAAGCCAGTTTCTTAATAGAGACAGGACTCTGAGCTGTTTGAAGTGAAAGCCTTTTGGTGGGAACCATAGTGACAGAGCCAAAAAGAACACAGAAGGAAAAAGGCAATGTTTTATAGAGCTCAACTTGTGCCTCCAGGATTGTGCAGCTGAAATATCTTGGGACTTGAGTCAGAATAAGTTGCTAGAATCCTGATTTTACACTCTATTGACTGCTGTTAAAAGGTAACAACCTGAAGAAGGGTGTTAGCTAGCCCCATCCTGTGATATTTCCTGAACGTTTCCCTGAGGTTCTCCCAAATTTAGGTAGCAGTAGGCAGGAGTTCTGTACAGGGGAGGATTGATGCCCATTATGCTGTCACACAGATGGAAGGTAGGTAGGTTGGAAAGGTTGCCCTGCTAGCTCAACCAGTTCATTGTTTAAATCTTAGCAGTTTTTTTTTTGTGCTGCCTTAGAAGAAGACTCTACTTTTCTCTTTTTAATGACTCCCTGCATCCATCAGTGCTTTCAAATTTTACGCCCAGTGAAGCGGTGTCGGCTTCCTGCTGTACAGTGTCTCCTATGGAGGAACAATTCAGGAAAGGCAACTTTTGTAAAGGTGACAAAAGCTGTACATTAAACCTATCAAGAGAGTTGTCAAATATTGAAGCAATGTTATGTTTCTTAGCCTTTTCCTCGTCTTGTTTACCCTCAACAGCCAATTATGAAGTCTTCCATCACTTGATTTTGCGGAATCCACTTAACCATGGATATCGCCAACTCATCATCCCTGGCCTCATTATTGAGCTTTGGTGCAAAATGCATTTGGCATACAGTAAAGTAAAATTTGCTTATAGTTTATTTTTATTTTATTTTATTTTTTTATTGAACTCACAACCTCGTGCTTGGCAGGCAGGCAGTTAGGCCACTGAGCTAAGTCCCTGGCCCTTGCTTATAGGCACTTCAACAGTTGTAGATATTTAATTAGAATATGGTTCATTCCATAATCTATTCTCTAGGGAGCAATAAGAGTGACATTTTAAGAATATAAATAAGGTAATAGCATTTCCATGCATGCAACCCGTCAATAGATTTTCATTGTGCTTAGAATAAAGTAAAAACTCTTTACTCTGGCTAATGAACCTTCCATTAATGAGATTGTCTATTGTAACCACTCAAGGATCTTTGTAAAGTTTCCCTGTCCAGAATGTACCACCAATCATTCCGTAATAATTGACATGAAGTGAGACGTGGACTTCAGTATTTTAAGATTCTAAGAGGCAGTTAGTATTGAAAACCTTGCCCAATGTGATCTGACCCATGATGGCTTCACCAGCCTTTTCCTTCCCTGCTGAATCCTTTGCTGATTATGTTTCAGTCCCTGGTTACCTTTAGTCCATTAAATCCATCTAGCTTCTTTCTCCTTCAAGGCATTTCCACAGGCTGTTCCATTTGTCCTGGAATATTCTTTTCCTGACCTTCACATATCTTCTTGACATTCAGAGCTCAACTTGAATATCTTGGGGAAAAACATCCTTGATCCACCAAGTCATTTGCTGTGATATTACCTGACATTTGGGGTCTCACTGTAGAGTCCAGTCTACCCCAGGACTCACTGTATAACTCAGGCTGGTCTCAAACTCATAATCCTTCTGCCTCAGCCTGCCAAACATTGGGATTATAGGCATGTGCCACTGCACCCAGTTTGCCTTCCCTTCTTACCTTTTTAAATATATTCAGTTTTCTATTTTCTTCAAAAACTTTAATAAGTTGTTCCATATTTTATTATTATATTTACCTTATGGTTTCATTGTATTCACTTTGGCTATCTAAAACTAAGAGAAATTTATTACAGAGTATTAGCTAGGTTATAGCATTTCTGGGAGAGACGAGGAATGGAATTTAGATTTTTCTCATTTAGGAATGACCAAAATAGGAGAATTTTCATTATAGCTGCCCTAGAAGAAAAGCTTTCTTTGTGCTGGCTACCATGTGCCTCTCATCAGCACTCATTGCCATTCTTTCAGTCTACCGGATGTGAGAGCTCTTGGTAGAACTTTGTCATATACAGAACAGGAGTTGCAAAGAAATTAAGTACAATGCTTCAGCTGAGAGTGGTGGTACATGCCCATAATGCCAGCACTCTGGGAAGCTGAGGCAGGATGATCACAAGTTGAAGCTCAGGCTATGTGACTTAGCAAGAGCCTGTCTCAAAAAATTTAAAAAGGTTGAGGATGTAGCTTATGAAGGCTATGAGATCAGTCCCCAGCACTGAAGAAAAAGAGAGAGAGGAAAAAGAAAGGACAGGACAGGACAGGACAGGACAGGACAGGACAGGAGAGGAGAGGAGAGAAAAGGAAAAGAGAGGGGAAAGGAGGGTATGGGGGAAGAAAAGAGAGGGAGAAGAGAGGAAGAGAAGCAAGGGGAGGAGGAAGGGTGAAGAAGGGGAAGGGGAAAGAAAAATACTTCTAGTTTTCTGGCTTTATAGTATAGGAAGGATAGTGGAGGGATAGTAGAAGGATAGTGGAGGGTACTTGTTTGGAGATCATCATTTATAATAACCGTATATTGCATTATTTCCACCTACCCTGACCTCGACTTTCTATTTTATTTTGAGACTTTAGTAAGATACCCTTTAGTTTACTTGGTTGTTAATAAGATAATAGATTTAATCGGCTGCGTAGCTTCAACGGAAAGTTTTGCTCTTTGTTCACAAAATAAATCTTTAGAGCAGATCATCTTGAAACAGACCCTAGTAGTTACAATGAGTACAGCTATAAATGACTCAAAATCAACTTCTCATGGATGGCAGAGTAACTTAACCAGGGTAGATTTATAATGGCAACATATACATAAAAAGGAACATTTATTTTATATTTAACAGGTTAAAAATAGTTCTTTAAAAGAAGAAACTCGACAGACAAGCATGGGAGAGTTTACAAATAATTTTACAATATACATTATGTAAAATAAGAGGCCTTATTGAGATCAAACATAAATGACACTGAGGAGTGTTGGCTGCACGCCCTGTGTTCTGTTCACTGAGCTTGCTTAGAATCTGTAAATAATGGCTTTCTTTCTATTCTAAGACCAAAAAAAATTAATTTTCTTGGTTTATACAATATTTATGCAGTATTGTTTGCCTAACAGGTATGGAAGTTATTAACTCCTTGTTGTAAATTTCCTGATTTACAGAATTTAAATCTAGGTTTTCTTAGTATTTATATGACACATAGGATTTTTTTTTGATAGAGTTGGAAAACCTACAGAATTCTAGCTAGTTTATATTGGAAGACAAAATCATCGTATGTATTTACCCCAATCAAAATAATTAAATGCCATAGTTTATATTTTAATTTAGAAATAAGAATGAAGAATCATATCACCCTAGAGATATTCTTACTGTTAATTAAAACATTTTTATTTCAGTCTTTTGCATCTATATTTAAATATACTTTGCAGTAGCAATGGTGGCTCACGGTGTTTAAAGTCATTTCATAAAACAGTTAACCCAGTCATTACTCTTCTCAGAGATGATAGTTGAGAATATGATGAGAAGTTGATTTGTGCAGCTAGCCTGAGAGCTGTGTAATTCATACATTCTTCTCTTAACCCCACAATCTATGAATTGATTAATGCAGACCAACTCTTTCCTCATAGAATTTCATTTACTGGAAAATGTTGCTCTGTGGTTAGGTTTTAAGGACAACCCAGCTCTACTCACTGGCCTTGACTGAGTAAACAGTTTCACCCCTTCTTATCTCAAAGGATTCAGTAATTGTGCCTATTTCTTAGAGATATAAGGATAACATGAGTTAATATATGTAAAGTACTTGGCACCTTGTAAGCTTTTCATAAGCATGAGCTTATTGTTACTTCTATTTTAATTCCTTAAATACAGGTATATGATGATCTGACCCATTGGGACAAATGTTCTCAATCTCATTATAAAGAACTGTAATGCTACCTCTGGTCTGGTGTTAATGTAGTAGTTAATATAATGTATATACTTTTTTAATGTCAGACTTAATGCTGAGTATTAGATTTGATTCAAATTCTAATTTTTCTTATGTATTTTGTATACCATCGTTTCCTTTCTTGGTTTCGTCTTCCCTTGTTTAGTTTTCTTTATCCATTTATGTTTAATCTTATAATTTGTTAAGCATATTTTTGTAAGGCAACTTAAGTACTTTGTGGAACTCTTGCAAGTTCATATATGTAGTGAAATTGTGAATTGTTTTAGATGTCATAAAGGTCATACTCTATATATAGTTTGATGTCCCTACTTTTGCCAGTATTTTTAGTTTTCCACTAGAAAAATTATATATATATGTATATTATAATGTAAAATTTTACTTTCATGTCAATATTTTTTTTTATTTTAAAGAGAAAAAACAAAAATCAAGAAGCAGTCAAAAAAACAACAACAAAAGGAAAATGACAACAACACTAACAACAAATAAAACCAATAGCAATATAGGATTTGAAAACAAGATGATAGGAATTTAACAATGATTGTTATATTGCATATTGTTATCTTTAAAATAGTTGTTCAGGTTACCAGATATAGGCATGCAAGATTGATCAAACAATATAATTTCACTTTGAGCAGTTTCTTTACCTTTTACTATATCTATTGTAACTTTTGGGTTTTATTTAATTTTTCAGTTTACCATTTGTATTTCTGCATCTGAGAATTGTGTATTCTTCACAGATGCCCATTTTTGGATTAGGTCTTTAAATTTGGGGGCCTTGATTTTTTTCAATTTTTTTAATACATTCTAGATAAAAGTCCTTCTGTTCTGTCCCATTGATCCTCAGGTCTGTTTTGTTTGTTTGTTTTGTTTTGTTTTGTTTTTTGCCAGTACAATGCTATTTTTATCATAGCAGCTTTGTTAATATAATTTCAAGTCTGGGATTGTGATGCCTCCTGCCTTGCCTTTGTTGCCCAGGATTGCATTTGCTATTCTAGGTCTCTTATGTTTCCATATGAATTTTAGGAATGTTTTCTCTAGATCTGTGAGGTATGCTAATGGTATTTTGATCAGGATTGCATTAAATCTGTGTAACAGTTTGGGGAGTATGGCCATTTTCACAATGTTTGTTCTTCCTATCCATGAGCAAGGTATACCTTTCCATTTTCTGAATTTCTCTTCAATTTATTTTTTCAGAGTACAGTAATTTTCAATGAAATATCTTTTACTTCCTTTGTTAGATTGATTCCTAAGTATTGTTTTTTAATTTTCTTGTGAAGGGTGTGCTTTCTCTAATTTTTCTCTCAGTGATTTTATTTGTGTACAGGATTGCTATTGACATTAGAGTATTGACTTTGTGCCCAGCTATGCTACTGAATTTCTTTATCAAGTCTACAAGTCTGTTGGTGGAGTTTTTGGGGTCTTCTATGTAGAGTATCATGTCATCTGCAAATAATGATAATTTAATTTCTTCCTTTCCTATCTTTTTTCCTTTTCTCTGTTTTGTTTAATTGCTCTTGCTAACACTTCTAGAACTATATTGAATAGGAGTGGCAATAGTGAACAACCTTGTCTTGTTCTGGATTGTAGAGTGAAAGCTTTCAGTTTTTGACCATTTAGTATGATGACTGTTGGTTTGTCATAGATGGCTTTTATCTGATTGATGTAAAGACCATATATTCCAATTTTCTCTAGGGTTTTTACCATGAATGAGTGTTGAACTTTATCAACAGCCTTTTCTGCATCTATTGAGATGATCATGTGATTTTTGTCTTTGGTGCTGTTGACATGGTGTATTACATTTATTGATTTGCCTATGTTGTAGCATCCCTGCCATCCTGGGATGAATCCTAGGATTTGCTGCATTCTGTTTGCTAGTATTTTATTGAAGATTTTTGCATCTATGTTCATTAAACAGATTGGCCTATAGTTCTATTTTCTGGTTGGGTCTTTCTCTGGTTTTGGTATCAGGGTAATATTTGCCTCTCAGAATGAATTAGGGAGAATTACTTCCCTTTCAATTTCATTAGAGTTTGAGAAGTATTGGTATTAAATCATCTCTAAGTTTCTTACAGAATTCAGCTGTAAATCCATTAGGACTTGGGCTTGTTTTGGTTGGTAAGTTTTTTTTTTTTCTTAATTTTAAAGAGAATAAAACTGAACAAAATAAAACACAATGAAGCCCGTCATAACAGAACAATGAAAGTGATACAGGACTTCAAATCAAAATAATAGAAAATCAACAATGGCTACCATAATGCCTCTTGTTTTCTTCAAAATAGCTGTCCATACCATCAGACATAATAAAATCAAGCAAAACAAAACAATGGAAGCATTACAGGAGTTGAAATCCTGGTAAAAGGAAATCAACAATAGCTACCATAATATATCTTGTTATCTTCAAAATAGCTGCCCATACCATCAGACATAATAAGATCAAACAAAGCATGACAGAATAAAACTAAAGCTAACAAAACAATAAAAATGATACAGGAATTCAAAACAACATAATAGGAGATTAATAATGATTACCACCTTTCCTTTCTAAATATTTCCTCCCCTATCACTTTCACAGTACCTATTATACATTTTGGGTCCCACTAACTCCTTCAGTTTTTTATGCTAGGAAGATAACATGATGTTCACCTTTATGAGTTTGAACCATTTCATTCATGAGCATGATCTCAAGTTACATCCATTTACCTACAAGAGCCTCGAGATTAACTTTCTTTATAGCTGAGTAGCTCTCCATTGTATAAAAATACCATACCTTTCTTATCCATTCTGTGGTTGATGGGCAAGCTACCCTGTCTTGGTTACTTTTCTCTTGTTGCTGGGACAAAACACCTGGCACCCAAAGTGAAGCAAGGAAAGGTTTGTTTAACTTATATTTTCTGTCCATAATTTCAGTCCATAATCAGCTGGCTCCAATACAGGGTGGCATGGCACAGGGGCAACACTTAAAGACAGCAGCCAGAGCAAAAAGGGAAACAAGCCTCTTTTCCTCCCTTATATTGTACACAGGCCACACACACCCTCCTTCAGGGTGGGTGTAACACTCACAAAATCTCCTTGCCCTCCTTTGTATAGGATGCCCATATTTACAAAGTAAGAACCCTGGCTCCCTGCTGAGTCTCTCAGTTAAACTTCTAAACTGCTCAAGTTGACACAAGGTATCAACCATAACAAACCTTGCTTTTTTTTCTGGTTTTCTGTCACATGGAACATTGTTTTCTCTCCTTCCACTTTTTTTGAGTTAAATGTGTTTCTTGTATATAGCGTATTGATGAATCTTGTTTCGTAATCTGCTCTCCCTGTGTTTCTTTTTATTGGTGAACTGAGGCCATCTACATCACTGGTCACAACCAACATGCACTAGCTTGTCTCTGCCATGGTGTCTTTCTGCTGTTGGCACTTTTCCCCTCGATTCAATTGCCTGCCCTGTTTGGTGATCTCCCTCTGCTGCTGTTCCTGAAACTGTGGTCATTTTTATCTCTCTCTAGAATATTCTTTAGTGCCCTTTGTAGGGTTGGTTTGGTGGTCATGAATTCCTTCAATTCTTTGTCATGAAAGTAGCTTGTTTCTCCATTAATTTTGAAAGATAATTTTGTGGGGTACATCAGTCTGGGTTGGAAATTGTTTTCTTTCAGAATGTGAAACACTTCACTGCAAGATCTTCTTGACTTGAGTGTTTGTGTTGAGAAGTCCAATGTCATTCTGATGGGCTTTCCTTTATAGGTGATGTTTCTTTTCCCTAGCAGCTTTTAATATTCTGGTCTTAGGGGGAGCAGACTGGAAGGGTCAGAGTGCCCAGAGCCCCTCAGACCCCTGGTGGTGGTGGCAGCAGTAGGTGAAGTGGAGCGAGTGCTGGCTGAGCCTGGGCCACACAGCCCGGAGCAGTAGCACACGGTGCCGCCAGTCCACCTGCTGCCTTTTCTCCCCCGGCATGGTGGTGGGAGGCAAAGAATCTTGTCAAGAGTACCAGTTCTTTGGGATACTGTATGACACTACATCATGTGTAACAGTAAATGTGATAGTCAGTTTTACAGTGTGCAAGTGGCAGATTCAACTTTCAGTATTCTAAAATATTACCAGCAGTTGAAAGCAATTGGCTCTGGAGCCTAAGGAATTATGTGTGCTGCTTTTGATGCAGTTCTTGGGATTAATGTTGCAGTCAAGAAACTAAGCCGTTCTTTTCAAAACCAAACTCATGCAAAAAGAGCTTATTGTGAACTTGTCTTCTTAAAATGTGTCAATCATAAAAATATCATTAGTTTGTTAAATGTGTTTACACCACAAAAACTCTAGAAGAATTTCAAGACATGTATTTGGTTATTGAATTAATGGATGCTAACTTATGTCAGGTTATTCATTTGGAATTGAACCATGAAAGAATGTCCTACCTTCTTTACCAGATGCTTTGTGGTATTAAACAGTTGCGTTCAGTGGGTATAATTCATAGAGATTTGAAGCCTAGCAATGTTGTAGTAAAATCAGATTGCACCCTTAAGATCCTTGACTTCGGTCTGCCCAGACAGCGTGTACCAACTTTATGATGACCCCCTGTGTGGTAATCCAGTATTACCAGGCCCCTGAAGTCATCCTGGGCATGAGCTACAAAGAGAACATTGGTATCTGGTCAGTGGGTTGCATCATGGGAGAGCTGGTGAAAGGTTGTGTGATATACCAAGGCACTGACCATTTTGATCAGTGGAATAAAGTTATTGAGCAGCTGGGAACATCATTAGCAGGATTTATGAAAAAACTTCAACCAACTGTGAGAAATTATGTAGAAGATCAACCAAAGTATCCTGGAATCAAATTCAAAGAACTTTTTCCAGATTGGATATTCCCATCAGAATCTGAACGAGACAAAATAAAAACAAGTCGAGCCAGAGATCTGTTATCAAAAATGTTAGTGATAGATCCTGACAAGCGGATCTCTGTGGACGAAGCCTTATGTCACCCCTACATTACTGTACGGTATGACCTTGCTGAAGCAGAAGTGCCACCACCTCAGATTTATGATGCCTAGTTGGAAAAAAGAGAACACACAATTGAAGAGTGGAGAGAGGTAATTTACAAAAAGGTAGTGGATTGGGAAGAAAGAAGCAAGAATGGTGTTGTAAAAGGTCAATCTTCAGCACAGATGCAACAGTAAGTAGCAACACCATGCCTTCTCAGTCATCCTCTATCAATGACATTTCAGCCATGTCCATGGAGCACACACTGGCCTCAGACACAGACAGCAGTCTGGATGCCTCCACAGGACCCCTCGAAGGTTGTCAGTGATGGGTTGGAAAGAGCAAACTTGTTATCAGCAGAGGAACTCTTGCTTTTCTGGTCCTGAAATGTGTGGGAGTCAATGGAACCAAATAGAAAAACCTGGTGTTCTGCATGTAAGAAACGCAATGCTTTGCCCCTACTCTGTTCCAATAGAATTGCCTGCCTAGATTATAAAATGAAGCTGATTATGTCCAAAGAAAAAAAATGCAAGCCACACTTTAGAGATTTTTTTTGAGATCATTTCAGGTGAGCAATTAGAATAGATGAAGTTTTCACAAGTCATGGTAATAGTGGTGACAGTTTCTCATCATCTGTAACTGTTGGGTCTTATGTGCATGTGACCACAAATGCTTGCTTGGACTTGCCCACCTAGCACTTTGGAAATCAGTATTTATATACCAAATAATATTCCATGTAGTGTTGCTTCTAGAGTGATCTTTATCCTCTTAATTGATTTGTTGTCTGTCAAGAAAAAATAGATTTATGTGTGTTAATTGGCCACCATCATATTCTCATATCTTACCTTCTCTGATGGTACAATTTATTCTCTTTTGTATTTCAGAAGAAATATAATTAAATCTGTTTAATAAATAAAAATATAGCTTTTCTAAAAAAATATTTTGGTCTTATGCTGAATTTCTGGGATCTTGATTATTACATATGAAGGTGTAGATTTATTTTGGTTATGGCTAATGCAGTGCTATATTCCTCACTTATCTGTATGTCAGGGTATTTTCCTATGTTGGAGAAATTTTCTGGTATTACTTCTGCAGATAGTCTTTTTATGTCATTTGTGTTGTCTCCTTTTTCGTTGACACCTATCAGCCTTATATTGTTTCTCTTTACACTGTCTTGCAGCTGTTGAATTGGTATTTCTTGATTCCTGGTTATTTTTAAGAGATCTTTCCTATCCTGATCATTAGCCGCCATCCTGTCTGAGGTCTGAGAGTCTGTCTTCTATCTCATTCATGCAGTTTTAATGGAATTTTTGATTTCCTAGATATCTCCTTGAATCTGTTTCATGTATTGTAATTGTTTCCCTAATTGTTCATTGAAGGTTCCATCACTTTCCTATTCTGCTCTATTCTTTTTTATATCTATGTCTTCTTTGGATATACTCATTCTTTCATTATGTTTATCACTTCTGCTTTTACCTGAGATTTTATGTCTGATTTGACTTCCTTTACACCTTCCTGGAGCTGTTTCTTTACTTCTATTGCTATCATTTCAGAAATTTCAGGTGTGTGATTTTCAATATAATCTATGTTTATGTCTCCTGGACTTGTTCTGGATGGACTGATATTTTGAGATTGCATTTTGTTCTTTCATCTTGGTTTTCCTCCAAATTAGTTGGATACCAAATCCTAGTTGCTCCCTACACTGGCAACCTGTCTGGCAGTGGGCCTCACTGAGACTTGCTAATGGTTATGGGTCTCTTGGTGCAGCCTCCCAGTCCCCATGGGCCTCAGAGATGGTTCCTGGCTGTGGACAGGTCACTGAGTGTGGTTTCCCAGTCCCTGTGGGCCTCACTGAGGGTTCCTGGATGACTACGGGTTGCTGGACACAGACTCCCAGTACCTGTGGGCCTCAGGGATGGTTCCCAGGTGTAGGTGGGTTACTGGAGGCAGACTCTCAGTTCCCACAGGCCTCACTGAGGATTCCTGGGTGATTGCAGGTCTCTGGGTGCAGTCTCTCAGTCCCTGTGGACCTCAGAGATGGTTCCTGGGTGTGGGCGGGCCACTGGGGGAGACTCCTAGTACTTGGGGGCCTAAATGAGAGTTCCCAGGTGAGTATAAGATGCTGGGTGCAGACTTCCAGTCCCTGGACC
This sequence comes from Cuniculus paca, assembly GCA_004365215.1. NCBI lineage: Eukaryota > Metazoa > Chordata > Mammalia > Rodentia > Cuniculidae > Cuniculus > Cuniculus paca. The sequence goes on along the minus strand of RJWT010004349.1, from coordinate 5,695 downwards.
TCAGAAATTTTTCTGAAGTGTGAGTGGGCCACTGGGGGAGACCCCTAGTACCCAGGGACCTAAACAAGTGTTCCCAGATGACCACAAGTCATTGGGTACAGACTGCCAGTCCCCGGGGGCCTCAGATATGGTTACCAGGTTTGGTTGGTTCAATGGGCACCCAATATTTATTTTTAAAGGGTAGTAATTAAAAAAATTATATATATATATGTATATCAGTTTTCTTCTAAATGACATTATGACTTTAATTGTACTCTAATTCTAACCACTTTAAACAAAGTCTATTTAAACAGGGTTTTTTTCTGAGCTAATAAATTATATCTGAATTTCTCAGGAAAATCTTAGAAATTTTAGCTCGGCCCATGCAAACTTTCTAACTGGACAGGGAGGCTGATGGTTGTAATCCCAGCATTCTGGGAGTTGTTAGGCAGGAGGATCACAAGCTCAAGGCCAAGCAACGTAGCATCTTAGCAGACCCTGTTTTAAAATACAGAGTTTAAAAACAGGGTTGGGAGTATAGGTCAGTGTGAAGGACCTGAGTTCAATACCAATTACCTTCTACCCCAAAGAACTTCTAAAAGAAAACATTTAAGGCACAAAATTTCTTGAAGGTTCAAATCTATGTTCTCTGATACATTTTATGCAGTTATGGTTCTATTTATTTTCAGTATGGTTTCTTTTGTTGCAAAAGAAAAGAATCTTAGGAGATATATACTGTCCATAAGTTTTGCACCAGTCTGAATGAGGTGAAGTGTTGAAATTTAGGCAGTGAGTGGTAGTTTTAAAGAAGCTAAATTTCATGTCATGTTTTAAAACGTTTAAGGAAATGGTTCGGGCTCTATGATATCATTAGTGCTATTTTTATTCTCTTAAATTCAGTGGTGTAAGGGATAAGAAAATATATGCAAAAACATGAACATTCCATCTGTCTCGATTTTCATTAGTGTGCTTTCAAAATGCCCATTAAAAAAAAAGCACAGCACAAAAAATCTTTGATTTTTAACTTAGTAATAGAGTTGTGCATTTAGACAAGAAAAATCACATACAGTGAATATTTAAGTTTTTAATAAAATTATTTCAAATAAAGACATTACTCCCCCTTAAAATACTACCCCCTTACTTCAAATGCACTTTGCAACCTTCTTGCTACTTTTTGAAGCAGTTCTGCCTGTCTTCTTTCATACGTGTCCTTGTGAGGTATGATCAAAATTAGAATGAATGCTATTATTTATAAAGGTAGGCTCATCAAAACATTCTAGCGTATCCTCAATCACCCTGTTCACCAGATCTGGCACAATGCAACTTCTGGCTCTTCTGTAAAGTCAAAATGATTTTAAAAGTTAAACATTTTGAGTTGATTCAAGACATCCAGTAAGGTATAACAGCATAATTAAAGAGACTTAGAAAAGCAGACTTCCAAAAGTGTGTTAGAAAACAGCAAGAACGATGGGATAACTGTGTTCTGGTGTGTGTGTGTGGGGGGTTAATGGCATTTGTCTTTTACGGCATAAATTTTTTAGAATATTGACTGTATTTTTTTATCACACCCATGTATCAATGACCCATTCAGTTTATTTTAAAATTTTTCTGTTTATTAGGTTTGATTAGGTTCAGCTGTTCTGTGAAGTTTTAGTTTGGTGTCTTTTCATTGTTACACAATTGAAAACAAATTTCACACAATTGAAAAGAACTTCTGATTTTTAACTAATACTGGGGGAAAAAACCAACTATCTCTTTAAAGAAAGTCTGTAATTTTTTTTCTTTCAATGTAGGATCTTATTTATGAAAATCAGAAGTTTGTATTTAAAAGGAAGACCTTTTTCTCTCAGGATGGTTTTTATTTTAATGCAAGTTGTATTAGAAATGAAGAATGACTCTAACAAGAGATCATGTAGAGTCTAAAATGTGAACTGAGCTGGTCTTCAAAGAAATGCCAAATATTTTCCACTTTTCACTGTTCTGAAGAGTGAACACAGGAAGAATATTTCTGGTTTGTACTTGCAGTTGGCAGTAATAGCCTTAAGCTATATTGATCTCTTACACCTTTTTAACAACAAATAATTACTTCATTTTTCTTCAGTAAATATAAGGGAGTTTCCCACTGCTAGGTTCAAAAAGAGGAGCCTCATGTACTAGTTATCTTTCTCATTACCTCTGTTAGTAAATGTTTACTTACTTGAATGAAGAAAGTACTATAAACATTTTGTGAGTTAAGGGTATTACAGTACTTTGGAAACATGACCAAACAAAATAGTGTTTTTTCATATCTTCCACAAAATTGTGATTTATGGTATGCTATTATAACGCAGAGGAATTCTTTCTATTGAAATTTTAAAATGTTCTCTCTATTGAAATTTGCTACCTCAGCTTCCTAGAACCCTGAACCTCTTACGCCAGAGTCCTGACATTCCTCATCTCTGTCTGTTTTCAGTCTGGAACTAGGATATTCAAAATTCGCATCTGTTTATTTCTTTGCAAATATGGTATCAGTGGGATGACTTCCTTGTGCTACCTCCTCATCTGAATTTCAGTAGGAGTGTGTAAAGTAAACAAGGCCTACTCTTTCCTTATTTTTTTCACCTTGCTTTTAAATCTTGTTATTTTGTATATCCTTGTGCCACCTCATTAAGTCCTATAAGGAAGCAGTGTAAATAAGTGAGACAAAGATTCACATCAGTTTAATGTCTTATAAAACAATGTGTCATGCCTGGGTATCACATCAGAGTTATAACTGTAGTATTAGTTAAAAAACTGGTAGGTGGACTGACTCAATCAAGATGGCGAGCCCACCATCAGGATAGTGAGGCCTGGGCTTATGTATCTTCAAAAAATTCCCCAGCTACTTCTGGTCTGTATCTTTGATTCTAAGCCACTATGCTACAGATATTTCCAGTTTAATGTTCAAGGATAACATGTTATGTAACTCTATGATGAATATTTTTCTGAAATTATACTGAGAGTTTTAAGTTTACTTGTTTTAACATTACAAAGATTATATAAGTATGTATGTGTATGTATGTATGCACATATATACACTTGATTTTTAAAATATGATTTTGAAAATGACTCACAGAACTGAAAAATTTCTTTTCTGCTTTGCCTAGTGCAATCCACTTACCAGTGTGTAGCACAGCTTGAGTGAGAATGAGCTCATCCCCACTGTCACCATCGCGCTAAACGCTGGTGATCAGGATGAGTTTAATTTTGGCTGTTGTAACTGTCATTGGCAGCATAGAGTGATGCCGCTTATATGGTTTGCATAAAATTTATATTTGTAGTTTACGAATTAAGTACAGTTATTAAAAGAGACCAAATTCTAATTAGTGTGTCAAAAGCAGCTCCTCAAGTCTGGGGAGTTTGAATGTTATTATTTTTTTTTAAATTTTATTTTAAAGCAAAAAAAATAGTAAAAACTGATACAGAATTTTAAAACAAGATAATAGGAAATTAACAAAGGTTAATATATTGTGTATTGTTATCTTCAGAGTAGTTGCTCAGGCATAAGCATACAAAACTGATCAAACAATATAAGCACAAACCATTTTTTTAATGAACTAAAAGAAGCTAGTAGTATAATTATCTTAGCTGTACCATGTGTTTATATATGTATTATATACACATTTATTTTTTCTTTTGAATGTTATTATTTCTAAGATGTCTTCATGATTTAATACTAGACTATTTTCCTTTTTAAAAAATTTTTATTGCTATGTGTTTTCAGTATTTCCTAAGTCAGTACCATTTGATAGTAAGAACATTGAAGTATGATTTATACTTTAATCTTGGTTTCAGTATAGAGCCATTGTAATTATAAGTTCATTTATTAGTTTCTTATCTGCTTAAAACTTGGAGTGATTGTCAAAGAATTTGCAAAAGACTAAATTTCTGAATAAACATGACCATAAAAATTTGTTTTATTTTATGTGAGTGGCACAAAATTTATCTGAAGATGGTAACAAATCATCATTTTAACAATCTCAACAGATGTAAGGAGAATGTTGTTCATATTGCACATTTTTTATAGTAGAAAGATTTTTTATGTACCACAACTATTAATAGTTTCTCTAAGTTCTTTATATTATTTTAGTGCTAGCATATTGTGTGTGTGCTTTGAAAAATTACTTGTAAGTGCCATGCTAGTGTTTCTCAATTCCCTTACCTCATCTGATGACTGTCCTCAGTTTCCTCCATTATCAAGCCTCTTTAAATATAATGAGTCACTGTTATGGGCTCTAGTGTGGATTTTCAGGAAAACTCATCAACTAGAAGAAAATGTACATTCTTGATAGTAATCTCTTAGTATTGAGTTTGCATGACCTCTCACTTTAAAATGGAATCAACACATCTTAGTTACATTTTTCTCATTGCTGAGACAAAATATCTGACACCCAGAGTTAAAGGAGAAAAGATTTATTTAGCTCACAGTTTGCAGAAGTTTCAATCCTTTATTGGCTGACTCTAGGGCATGGTGGCTTTGCAGAAGAGAACAGTTCATGGTGGCAGAAGACAGCAAAATCAACAACTGACTTTAACAGCATCTTTCTGCCCCTTTTATACTTCATCTAGGCTGTTGAGATTAGGGTGGTGCCAAACCAATCAGTGAGCTGTGATCACATACCCTTAATCCCAGCATCATGAACTCTAGATTTGGCCACCTCTGAAAAAGCCCTAAGGCTACATGAGGCTTTGAGAGACATCTAGAAGTAAACCATAACAACACATTTTGTTCTCTGCAGGAGGGAAGGCCAGTTAAATTGTGTTAAAAGTGGGTGGAGGTTGAAGGGAGAGGAAGGGAACAGGAAAATAGAAGAATCAAGATATATCATGTACAGGTTTAAATTCCCTGTCATTATGTATATCTAAAAATGTCCAATAAAATTAATTTTAAAAAAGCAAGTAGAAATTACTACCATTATCTAAATGAACATTTAAATGAGGAAAATACTAAATAAAAGGAGGGAGCTGGGCGTGGTGACACATGCCTGTAGTCCCAGCACTCAGGAGGATCATTGCAAATTCGAGACCAGCCTGGGCTACAAAGTGAGCTCAAGGTCAGCCTGAACTGCATTGTGAGACCCTGTCTCAAAAAGATAAATAAATAAATAAATAAATAAATAAATAGGAGGGAGAATTCTCTTACTGTATTTTATGAATGAGTAAAAGGAAAAAAATCTAAAGCTTTCTAAAGATTTATCTCTTTGGTGGATTTGGAAAGAAGACTTCCCATTTGTTATGTGATAAAGGCATACAGAGATGACTTAAAGCTAAATAAGCTACAATCTATGTCCTAAAATTTAAATTCTGTATTTTCTTTGGTGGTGGGTGGGAATTGATTTTAGGACATGACAGCACGTGATCTACTACAGCAGAGATACACTCTTCCAAATGGAGACACTGCCTGGAGGTCCTCTCCCCTTGTGAATGCTGCTATGGAAGGCAAACTGGTCCTGTTAGATGGCATTCACCGCGTCAATGCTGGCACACTTGCTGTATTGCAAAGGTTTGTGTGAGTCATTGTTACACAAAATACACCTAATGTGTGTGCGGATGTGCATGTGTGCACCCACACGTCATTCCAATTTAAGTAGTAAACATGGAGCTTGCTCAGTGTTGTTTTATAAACTGGATTGTACAGATCCTGAGAAATCCATAATTCTACATCCCAGTGGAATGACAGATTATTTATTGTTATAAA
>RJWT010004348.1:0-33656 GCA_004365215.1 Cuniculus paca | reverse complement strand
CAGCACCGGGGATTGAACTCACAACCTTGTGCTTGCCAGGCAGGCGCTTAGGCCACTGAGCTAGATCCCCAGCCCTGGTGTTTTTGAAACAGGGTCTCACTATGCCATTCAGGCTGGCCTTGAGCTCACTTTGTAGCCCAGGCTGGTCTCGAACTCACAATGATCCTCCTGTCTCAGCCTCCCGAGTGCTGGGATTACAAGCGTGAGCCACCACGCCTGGCTTGTTGTTAAGTTTTTAATTACATTTTCAATTTCATTAACTGTTTAGGCTTATTCAAAATTTTTATATCTTCTTGATTCAGCTTTGGTAATTGATACATTTCTAGGAATCTGTCCATTTCTTCTGTTTTCCATCCTATGTGAATAAAGATTTTCAAAGTAGGTATTGATGATCTTCTGAATTTCCACAGGATCTATAGTGTTTTCACACTTTTCATTCCTCTTTGCGTGAATTTAAGTTTTTTCTTTCCTTTTCCTGATAAAGTTGACTAGGAATCTATGAATTTTGTTTATTCTTTTAAAGAACCAAGTCTTTGATACATTAATTCTTTGTATTGTTCTCTTATTCTCCAATGAGTTAATTTCTACTCTGATCTTTATAATTTCCTCCCTTATATGAGTTTTGGTCTTGACTTGCTCTTCTTTTTCTAGAAAATTGAGGTGCAGCATTAGGTTGTTTATTTGTGCTCGCTTGGTTTTCCTGATGTGAGAATTCACTGCTTTATATTTCCCTCTTAGGAATGTCTTTCAGTGTGCCCCACAGGTTCTGGTATGTTGTGTCTGCATTTTCATTTGATTATAGATATTGTTTAACTTATTCTTTAATTTTCTCTGTGACCATTGGTTGTTAAGGAGGGCATTTTTTAATTTTCATTTGTTTATGTAGTTTTTTCAATTTCTTTTGACATTAATTTCAATTTCATTGCACTATAGTTGGATAACATGAAATGGATACTTTTAACTTCTTTTCATTTACTTAAGCATGTTGTATGAGCTAGTATATGGTCTATTTTAGAGAACATCCCATGTGCGGCTGAGAAGAAAGTGTCTTCTGATGTTTTTGAGTGGAACATTCTGTAAATGTCTATTAAGTCCATTTGTTCACATGTTAGATTCACTTCTGTTATTTCTTGCCTTTTTGTCTAGTTGATCTATCTCTTTGTGACAATGGAGTATCATGGTCCCCTGTTACAGTTGTGTTATTGGTTATTTGATTTTTCATGTCTATTAATATTTGTCTTACATAGTTGGGTGTTCCCGTATTTTTGCATATATATTTATGATTGTTGTCTCTTCTTTTTGGAGTTTCTCTTAAGAAGGATCTAGTGACCTTCTTATGTCTTTTGATCAGTTTTGGTTTGAAGTTGACTTCGTGCACAAAATAGGTGACCCTGCTTTTTTCTGGGTTCCTGTTACATCTGTTACATGGAGCATTGTTTCCTTTGACTTTCAGTCTGTGAATTTATTTTTGCAGTAAATGTGTTTCTTGTATACACCATATTGATGGATCTTGTTTCTTGATCCATTCTGCCAATCTGTTTCTTTTGATTGATGAATTGAAGTCATTTACATTGATGGTTATAACTGATATGCATTGGCTTATCTTCATCATGTTATTTTCCTGTTGTTGGTTCCCTGTTTTTCCCCTCTGTTTAAGTTACTTGCCCTGCCTGGTGGTTTCTTTCTGTTGTTTTTCTGGGAATTATGGCCATTTTTATGTCTATCTAGAATATCTTTCTATACTCTTTTTAGGGTTGGTTTGGTGGACATGAATTTCTTTAATTGTTCTTTGTCATGGAAGTATCTTGTTTATTAATTTTGAAAGATAGTGTTGCAGGATACATCAATCTGGGTTGGATGTCGTTTTCTTTCAGGACTTGAAATACTTCACTTCAAGCTCTTCTTGACTTGAGGGTTTGTGTTGAGAAGTCAACCATGTTTCTAATTGGCTTTCTTTGATAGGTGATCTGTTTCTTTTCTCTAATGACTTTTAATATTCTGTTCTTATGCTGAATTTCTGGGATCTTGATTATGATATGTCTGGGTGTAGGTTTATTTTGGTTATAGCTAAATGAGGTTCTATACCCTTCACTTATCTGCATGTGAGATTCTGTTTCTATGCTTGGCAAATTTTCTGCTATTACTTCTGTAAATTTTTTTTTAAATGTAGTTCACATTGACTCCTGCTTTTTTCATTGACATCCATCAGTCTTATATTATTTTTATTTGCATCATTGTGGAGCTGTTGAATTGTTATTTCATGGTTCCTTGTTATTTTTAAGAGATCTTTCTTTTAGGACTGCTAGCTGTAATCCTGTCTTCAAGGTTTGAAAGCCTATCTTCAGTTTTGTTCAAGCAGTTTTCCCATCTTTCAATGGAATTTTTAATTTCCTGGACATCTCTTTAAATCCATTACATGCATTCTATTTCTTTCCTATATTGTTGATTCAAGATTTCCATCATTTTTCTATGATCCTGTATTTTTTTTTTCAATGTCTTCTCTAGCTATGCTGAGCAGTTCCTTCATTAAGGTTGTCATTTCTTTTACCTGGGAGATTATTTCTGATCTTATTTCCTCTGTAGCTTGTTTGCTTGCTTTCTTTTCTTTTCTTTTCTTTTCTTTTCTTTTCTTTTCTTTTCTTTTCTTTTCTTTTCTTTCTTTCTTTTTGTACCAGGAATTGAACTTAGGGCCTTGCACTTTCCAGGCAGGCACTTATGCCTCTGAGCTGTATCCCTGGCCCAGATTTGTTTCCTTACTTCACTTGTTATGTTTTCAGAAATTTCAGGTGTGTGTCTTCCAATGTCTTCATGTTGATGTCTCCTATACTTGTTCTGGATAGGCTGGAGATCTGAGATTGCATTTTGCTTTTTCATCTTGTCATTTTTACCTCTTTTCAATCCTGCTAGTCTTGCCTATCTATCATGTGTGTCTTAGTCAAATTCCTAGCATATGTCTGGCATTTACCCAATTGCTGAGCCCCACAGTGTAGGGGAAGGGCCAGTCACCTGAATTTTTCCTGCAGGGCCAGTTTGGTGAGTCCTGGATTATTGTCAGTTGATTAGCATACAGTGTGTCTTGTTATTTTCTATTCTTAAATTTTATTTTGTTTTCTGTGTTGATGCTTGTAAATTTCCTATAGTAGGTAGGTTTATCCTGGTATCGGGGCTTCCCTAGGAAATGTCTATTCCTTGGGGATGTAGTCTAGATGTAGGTGGTTATAAGTCTTTGTGCCTGTCAAAAAATCCTGGCTTCTCATTTTCTTAGGGATGAGAAGTTGCTATCCATTTGGCTCAGCAAACAGTCTTTTTGTATTGGACTATGGTGATGCTTATGATCTCAGACAATCACAGTAGTGTCATAGAAGGGAGGTCAACTGATTACAACAAGTATGAAAGTAATATGACTAGCAGTAACAATAACATCAAGCACTACCTAGGATCTGACAAAGTGTGGCCACTATTAATTTAGTACCTTTAACCATAGGAGCAAAATCTATAATTATATAACAAAATTCAACATAAACCAGAAACTTGTATGCAATGAGTTTTTGCATAGTAGAGTGACATTACCCTGTGGGGGATGATTTAAGAGGAATAGGGGACAAGACAGGTAGATAAATGAAGAGAAATATAGTAGAAGCAAGTGTGGAGGACAAAGATTATCTGCCAACCTTTGGGAAATTGGAGCAGAAGACAGGTGAGAGTGAAGGAGAAAGCAAAAGAATATTGAAGCAAACCAAAAAGATGAAAGACAATGTTCACTCACATAAAAATATCATACATTCAAGAAAGGTAATTGAGGAAAGAGAGAAAGAAGATGAAGAGCACAAAACAAAAATAAAAGTAAAAATCTAAACAACCAAAAAAAAAATCAGACAGAAAAAGGAAAAAGAACCAAAGTAAAAAAAGGAAAGTTCCTTTGGTGTCCACAGTTCTGCGGTAGTGTGTCAAAGCCCAAAACTGTGCAGGGTAACCTTGCCAAATTCGCGGTAGGTTTAGTGCTGGTTGTAGGGATGACCTAGTCTCTGGATATAGGTGCTGATGTGGGTTCTTCAGCCAGCAACTTTGTATATGTCCCTGAGCAGCCTGCCCACGTTTCACTACCCTGTTTGTCTGCACTGCTCTGCCAGTGTCTGTGGTGCCCTCAGGAAGGGACAGCCCACAGCTGCCCCTTTTCCTGTATACAGTTGGCTTCCTCCTGGTCCCTGAGCATCCTCCTCTGTTCCACCCCCAAAGGCATGTTTGTATCCTGTCACATCACTTGTCACCAGGTGGGGTGAGGGTGGGTGGAGGAGGGATGTTATGCTATGGAGACATCCCAAGTCTGTTCAGTCCCCTTGCGGTGTCTTCTTTAGCAGGTGGAATGCTGACTTCCATTCCTTTCTCCACAGCAGCTCAAGGCTGTTTAAATTCCATGTGTCTGCATCCCTTTCTCAAGTCACTAGTCACAGGAATGAAAGAGTGGTGGTATTGCATTCACTACTTTCACCACCTGTGCTGTGGTCCCTAACCATGTTGTCACTAGGGGTTTGAGTTAGCTACTAGGATACTAAAAAAAAAAAATGCTGATGGCCTGTTGGAGAGTTAGCAGTTTCCTGGTCACTTGCCACTGTGTATGCTGGCAAAATTTGCTGCCAGGGTACTTCATCTTCTATGTGGAGGAAAGCAAAAGAGACAAGGGGCCTTATGTCCTAAATATATCCTCTGTTCCTTGTGTTAGCCACACTTCTGCAGTCCTTCAGTTTTTTGGAAACTTCCCAGAATGGCAAATCTTGCTCTGCATGCAGGAGGCAATGCCACCGGCAGCCTTGTAGGTTGGTTCTCCATTTTATAAAGTCCTATGTCTATGTCTCATTTGACTTACAAATCTCCTATATCAGATTGATTTTGGCATCAGGATGTATGTCCCTCCCTTTCTTCCAATTACCTGTGATTTTAGTTGATTTTCTGTGGGTAGCTCCGATGTGGCTCCTCCTCTATTCAGCCATGTTGCTTCTTTTTCTGCTGCCCAATTTCTAGTAGCAAATAACTGTAGTCTATCAGATTGTCCACTAATGAAAGAGTGACAATGTGTTTTATTTATTTAATAAAATACTACACAATCATGTGACATATAATAACATAAGAGAATTTTGGAGACATAATGTGGAATGAAAAAAACTGCATATATTTCTATTTGTATAAGGAAAACCAAATAATATATTGTTTGCACATGTGTATTGGTGAATGATAAAGTAAGCAAATGAGAAATAGATTGCTATTTGATTTATTTATCTGAGTGTTATAGGTTGTATACTTGTAAATTATTTATATAAATTATTAGAAGTCATTTATGTCTTGAAAAATAAAGGGTAGCAGACCTGTTAGCCATAAGATCAAATATAGATATTCTAATTCAGCATACAATTCATGATTTTACCTTTTTCATCAAATTGTTTTCACTGAGTTATCCTTGAACATTCAACTGGCATAAATAAGAAATATGTAAAAGCAGAAATGTATAAAAACACTCAATGGGCATGGGTAAGAAATATATAAAAGCAGACCATTTTTGTAATTTTTGATATTGTTATCCTCTAAGACCTGTAAGCCTAGCCCAATACCACTCCAATGACAAGAATCCTTAATCTGTAGATCATGGACTCCTATAGGCATCAAAGATACTCTTGAGATAGCTCATGAGGTCTCTGCAATTGTATATGAAATTTGTGGGATGCTTTTAGGCTAAGGATTAAAGGTTTTTATGATATTGTAAAAGATATCATGTTTGAAAAGTACAGGAACTTGTGTTCTGAAATTAGTATGGGCAAAAGTTTCAAATTTGCTTCTCCTGAAAAGTTGACTTCCTTCCTTATAGCAGATGCTAAGAATTTATTACGTATTACGATTCTCTTTAATGTTACCAATCAGTAAGCTCATCATTCAGTTAAATGCTTCCTTATAACGATATTGACCTTTGGTCTGGTTTACTTCTGCTTTCACTCTCTCTCCTTTTTAAAAATGCTTTTAAAATTCCCGTTGTCTGGAACATATAATGAGTTTAGTAGGGGTCTCTTGTAATCTTCTTTGGTGCCTAAATAATAATTATTAGTCTGGACATGTTCACATTTGAAACCCTTAAAGTATAAAGAAAAAATAATTTTGCATCTTAAACTGCATATTAATCAAAGAATACATTTAAAAGATTGTCTTCAGCTCCTTTGGGAGATTAACTCCAAACCATGCTTGACTTTCTGTTTGACAGAATCCCCGTTAGTGACTGTGGCCCAAACCTTACTCTAGCTGCTCTCTCTCGCCGGCTTCGCCTTTGCTTTCCTGGTTCTAAAGCTGGTGGGTGCTGCCTTCCTTGCCACTTTCCTTGTTTGTTTCATTTCTTTTCAGCATGTTTGTGTCCACTGAAGAATTGGACACAAATTTCCTGTCCCTTTCCCTTATTTTTTTGCTTATGCACATGTGTGGGATTCACTTTGGTCATCTTTTAATTTGTAAGACAAAGGAAGTGCCTTCTATAAGGTCTTTAACTCAGGTGCATTAGGGGAGAAATAATAAGGTGTGGAGAAAAGATAGAGACAAAGGGCACGAGGGGACAAGATGGTTTCAAATGCAAGTAAAAAGGACAAATCAACTTTTAAAGTAAAAGTCAGAAAAGAAGATGTAACATGATTCTGTTTAGGAGGAGTGTAAGCAAAAATGAAAGAAAATAAGCTGTTTAAGGAAAGCAAGTAAAGAACACATGAGGAACTTGAGAAAATAAGAGTTTGATGAGCAGCTTGATAATAACATGCATTGATTTGTATTTGAGAAAGAACAAGACAAGCTTACAATGTTAAGTATAAAAATAAGTCAGATAAATATGGGACTTCAGAAGAGTGCCTGATTTTATACTTACATTATTTTAACTGTTCTTAAGAATATTTCTGGAGCTTTTGCATTTGTGTTATGTAGCATTTATATACTAAAGCAACTTTTTAACTTATGCTTTATTAATGGGTCCAATGTGGAGAAAATATAATGGTAATCATTGTTACTGAAACTGAGTCAAAGTCATTTCTTTCCTAAGTATACCTCTTAATAGCATCTGAATCATGTACTGCACTTGGATGTTGCTTATCACTCACAAGATAAAACCCATAGAAATACATAAACCTACTGGACAGAGTGAAAACAAGTAAGTGATTTCTGAGCCCTGGATGTGAATTGACTTATGTTGTGGAGAAATTAAATTAAAGTAATTTGATAGTTGCATAAGAATTCTTCTACATTTGTGAATGGAAACTTGGCTGTGTAGGTGAGAGGATAAAGCAAAAAAGTTCTATAGGGAACTAGAGTAAATTAATAGCCTTGTTTGCACTGTAGTGATTCCAAAAGTCGAAGAATCATGGATACATTCAGTGGGGTCCTGACATTCACTATTAGGACAAACCCAAAATATGTGCTATGTGCTGATTTCACAGTCAAGGGAATACTATGTTAATAATAACAGCAAGTTTTATTCTTCTGGCATCTTCACAGTACCATAGGAAATTGGTTTTTGAAAAGTTAAGGGAATAAATAGTTAGACATGGATCGGAGAAGGTTTACGTAATCTGCAGATTTCCAATGTTTAACCCATCTGCACTCTCTATTCGCAGTTAAGGAGACTGATATTTATCTTGTAAAGCTGTCTTACTTCCTTAATGGACAAAATAATATTTTTTCCCTCTTCCGAGAAATGTCAGTTTATTTGACTTTGAAAGTAACTTCACAGAAACTAATCTTTCTCAAATGCAGAGGAAGAATATCTCCCAGGAATCTTTGCTTAACAGTTCTAGGAAGATAAGATATTTAAAAAAGCATTTCGTCTTAACATTTCTGACTTTATCATTGCATGCTGACAGATCACTGAACACACTTAGTGATTTAGTTTTGTACAATGGATATTATGAGGAAAAATGATCCTAACTTATTTTTCAAAGCTCTTTGCTATCCATTTGTTATCTCTTAGCTACTTTTGGTTACCGTAATTTAGTACAACTGGGAAGAAATAGGAGTTTAAATAATGGATGGCTTAGTTTGAGCCATCAGAAAGTTTGTATATTTGCTGAAGAAAACCTAAATAAATGACTCACTGCCGTCCAGGAGCTTACCTATTCTGACGACGCTCAGCCATTGCTAAGAGAGAAGAGCAAAGCATCTCTGTTGTGGGAAGATATGTCATGCAAGGAGGATTTGTCCAAGCAAAAAAGAAAACTTTGTCCTTGTGTCTTAAATTGCTTATCTATTTTCAGAAAGAGTGTCTGGTCAAACTTATAAAGGACGGCTCTCTGACTGCCAGTTGCTTCTCTGTCCATATGCTTTTCCTAGAAAAACTTATGTTAAATCATGTTTAATGAAATTTGTGGATAGTGGTGATTGAGAAAAAGAACCAAATGGAAAGAAGAAAGATGGAATAAGGAAAAGAGAAGGGCGGAGGAAGCAATACTTCAATTTCTATTACATGGGAAAGTAGCAATTGTGAATCTCTGTGAATGTTTTCAACTGTAAATAGATCATAGCAACAGACATTCACCTGCTCACTATTTATTTGTGGGTACTGTAGATGCTGCAACAGAAAAACTTACTGTCTGTTAGCTCAGCCATCAACATTGAGAAAAAAACTAGTACAGTGTAGATTAAGGAAAATATTTAATAATATTAACTCTACTAAGGGGCCAATGAGTTGAAAGTTTGACTTCATGGAGTAGTTAAATGAATGATACAACAATTTTCTTTGTTCCTTCATTTTTGATTTAGGCATTAGCATATTTAATCCAAATGTTCTAACTACATTTTTATTTTAAAGAGATTAAAAGAAAATAAAACAATAAAAACAAAAAAACCCCAATAAAATGATACAGGATTTCAAAACAAAATGATAGGTAATTAACAATGGTCACTATGTTGTATTTTGTTATCTTCAAAATAGTTGCTCAGATTACAAGATACAAGCATGCAAAACAGAGCAAACAATATAAGCACTCAGTTTCTTTCCATGAACTAATAGAATTAGTAGTACAATTATCTTAGCTATCTTGTATATATATATATATTTTTTTCTCCCTTCCTTGTTTTCTATTTTTCCCCTTCCCAGTAGTTCCTTCTTTTTGAACAGTTTCTTTCCCTTTCATAATATCTATTATACCTTTTGGACCTTATTTACTTTCAGTTTCTTACATGAGGGAGACAATATGATGTTTATGCATGTGACTTTGATTTATTTCACTTATGGTTTCTAGTTGGTTTCTAGTTGTGTCCATTTACCTATTATAAAAGTCTCAAATTTATCTTACTTTATAGCTGAGTAGTACTCCATTGTATAAAAATATCATATCTTTTTTATCCATTCCTCAGTTCTTCCAGGGAAATATCTAGAAAGAGAATAGCTGGGTCAAATGGGACCTCCAATCCTAGTTTGTCGAGAACTCTCCACAATAATTTCCACAGTGGTAGCACTAGTCTATACTCCCACCAAAAGTGGAGAAGGGTTCCTTCTTCCCCACAGCCCTGCCAGAATTTATTATTGATTTCTTCTTTCTGGAGTGAGGTGAAATCTCAGTGTTGTTTTAATTTGCATTTCTCGAATGACCAATGACATTGAACATTTTTCATGTATTTATTTGTCATGTGTATTTCTTTATCTGAGAAGTGTATCTTCATCTCAGATGCCCAGTTTTGGATTGTATCTTTGAATTTTGGGGGTCTGACTTTTTAAAATTCTTTACATGTTCTAGATAGAAGTCTTTTGTCTAAGGGACAGTTGTCTAAGAATTTTTTCCCAATTCATGGGTTTTCTTTTCACTCTGTTGCTATTTCTTTTAATATGCAAAAACTTTTTAATAGACAAGATCCCAGATATTGATTCTTTGAAGTAATTCTCATGCGGTTTGGTTTTTGTTCATGAACTCTCTGCCTACCCTATGTCTCAAGATTTCTACCTAGTTTGTCTTTCAGAAGATTTAGTGTTTCTGTTTTAATATTTAGATCTTTGATCTATTTTTACTTTAGTTTAGTATACGGTGATAGACATGGGTCTAATTTAAACCTTCAGCATGTGGAAAGCCAGTTTTTGCAGCACCATTTGTTAAAGAGGCTTTTTTCCAGTGAACATGTTTGATCCCTTTGTCAAAGATAAGGTGACTGAGTGTGTTTGTAAGTGTGTTTGTATCTTCTATTGAATTCCATTGATCTTCAGGTCTGTTTTTTTGCCAGTACCATACTGATTTTATCACATTAACTTGGTAGTATAATTTCAAGTCAGGAATTGTAATACCTCCTATCTTGCCTTTGTTGCCCAGGATTACTTTTGTTATTCTTGATCTCTTCTGGTTCCAGATGAATTTTAGGAATGTTTTTTCCTAGATCTGTGAAGTATGCTAATGGTATTTTGATTGGGATTGCATTAAATCTGTATAACTATTTAGGGAGTATGGCCATTTTCACAATATTTGTTCTTCCTATCCATGAACAAGGAATATCTTTTATTTTCTGAAATCATCTTCAATTCCTTTTTTCTGAGTACTGTAACTTTTACATCCTTTGTTAGATTGATTCTTAAGTCTTTCTTTCTTTCTTTCTTTCTTTCTTTCTTTCTTTCTTTCTTTCTTTCTTTCTTTTTTTTTGGATGCTATTGTGAAGGGGTCATTTCCCTAATTTCTCTCTCAGTGAGTTCATTGTTTGTGTACAGGAGTGCTATTGATTTTTGAGTGTTGACTTTGTATCCAGCTACACTACTGAATTTGTTTAATAAATGTAGAAGTCTTTCAGTGGAATTTTTGGGGTCTTCTACATACAATCTCATGTCATCTGCAAATAATGATAATTTAGCTTCTTCCTTTCCTATCCTTATTCCTTTTCTCTCTCTTGTCTAATTACTCTGGCTAACATTTCCAGAATTATATTCAATAGGACTGATGATAGTGGGCATCCTTGTCTTGTACATGATTTTAGAGTGAAAGCTTTCAGTTTTTGTCCATTTAGTATGATGTTGGCTATTGGTTTGTCATGGATGGCTTTTATCAGATTGAGGTAAAGACCATGTGTTTCAGTGTTCTGTAGGATTGTTATCATGAATGAGTGTTGGACTTTATCAAAAGCTTTTTCTGTATCTATTGAGATGATCATGCAATTTTTGTATTTGGCTTTGTTGATATGGTATATTACATTTATTAATTTGTGTATGTTAAACCATGCCTGCATTCCAGGGATGAATTGCAGTTGGTCATGGTGCATAATCTTTTTGAAGATTTGCTGCATTCTGCTTGTTAGTATTGTATTGAGGATTTTTGCATCTGTGTTCATTAGGGAGATTGGCCTGTAGTTTCTGTTTTTCTGGTTTTGGTATTAGGGCAATATTTGCTTCCTGGAATGAATTAGGGAGAATTGCTTCCTTTTCAATTTCATTAAACAGTTTGAGGAGTATTGGCATTAAATCTTCTCTAAATTTCTTGTAGAATTCAGCCATGAATCCATCAGGTTCTGGGTTTTTCTTTGCTGTTAAGTTTTTAATTACATTTTCAATTTTATTAACTGATACTGGGTTATTTAGCAGTTTTATATCTTCTTGATCCAACTTTGGTATTTCATATGTTTTTAGAAATCCGTCCATTTCTTCTGTGTTTTCAATCCTATGAGAGTAAAAGTTTTCAAAATAAGTATTGATGATCTTCTGTATTTCCACAGGATCTGTAGTGATTTCATCCTTTTCATCCTTATTGCATGAATTTGAGTTTTTTGTTTCCTTTCTTTTGATAAGTCTGGTAGCAGTTATCAATTTTATTTATTCTTTCAAGGAACCACCTGTTTAATTATTTCTTTGTATTTTTTTTAGTCTCCATTGAATTAATTTCTACTGTGATCTTTTTAATTTCCTCCCTTCTTTGGGCTTTATGCTTGACTTTTTCTTCTTTTTCTAGAAGTTTGAGGTGTAGCATTAGGTTGTTCGTTTGTGCTTGTCATTTTTTCCTTATGTGAGAAATCACCGTTACAAATTTTCCTCTGAAGACTGCTTTCACTGTGTCCCGTGGGTTCCGGTAAATTATATTTGCATTTTAATTTGATTGTATATATTGTTTAATTTCTTCTTTAATTTGCTCTGTGACCCATTGTTTGTTCAGTAGGGTGCTATTTAATTTCCATGTGTGTATGGAGCTTTTGTGTTTTCTTTTCATTAATTTCCAATTTCATTGGACTATAATCAGGTGATATGCATAGGATAATTTCAATTTCCTTGAATTTGCTTAAGCATGTTCTATGGTCTAGTATATGGTCTATTTTAGAGAACACTCTGTGCAGCTGAGAAGAATGTGTATTCTGATGTTGTTGGGTGGAAACTCTGTACGCAGGTACTAACTCCACTTGTTCACAAGTTTGATTCAGTTCTGTTATTTCTTTACTGATTTTTTTTGTCTAGTTGATCTATCTCTTTGTGACAGTGGGGTGTTGAGGTCTCCTGTTATAACCGTATTATTGTGTGTGTTATTTTTCATGTCTATTAATGTTTGTCTCATACAGTGGGGTGCTCCTATATTTGGTGCATGTATATTTATGATTGCTATCTCTTCCTCCTGAAGTTTTCCCCTAACAAGTATGTAGTGATCTTCTTCATCTCTTTTGATCATTCTTGGTTTGAAGCTTACATTGTCTGCAAACAGAATAACTACCCCTGCTTTTTTTCTGGTTTCTTGTCACATGGAGTATTGTTTTCTATCATTTGACTTTCAGTGTATGAATATCCTTTTGCATTAGATGTGTTTCTTATATACAGCATACTGCTGGATTTTGTTTCTTGATCCTCTCTGCCAGTCTATTTCTTTCAATTGGTGAATTGAGGCCATTTGCATTAATTGTTATAACTGATATGTATTGGTTTATCTTTGTTGTGTTATCTTTCTGCTGTTAGTTCTTACTTTTGCCCTCTGTTTATTTGTCTTGCTTGGTGTTTTTTTCTGTTGATGTTCTAGAGTTGTCGTTTTTAATCTCTTTATGGAATACCTCAGTATGTTTGTAGAGTTGGTTGTCATGAAGTTCTGCAATTGTTCTTTGTCGTGGAAGTATCTTATTTCTCTATTAATTTTGAAAGATAATTTTGCATGGTACATCTATCTGAGTTGGAAATTGTTTTCTTTCAGGATTTGAAATACTTGTGGAATTCTATGCTCTTCTTGACTTGATGGTTAGTGTTGAGAAGTCTGCCATGATTCTGATAGACTTTCCTTGATAGGTGATCTGTTTCTTTTCTCTAATGACTTAATATTTTCTTCATATGCTGAATTTCTGGAATCTTGATTATTATATGTGTATGTGTAGATTTATTTTGTTTATGGCTAATTGGAACTCTATATGTCTCACTTGTCTGTTCATGTTCTTTTCCTATGCTTGGAAAATTTTCTGCTATAACTTCTGCAAATAGTCTTTTCATGTCATTTGTGTTGACTCTTTTCTCATTGACACTTATCAGGCTTATATTGATTTTCTTTGCATCATCTTGCAGCAGTTGAACTTTTCCTTATTCCTTGTTATTTTTAAGACATCTTTCCTTTCATGATCACTAACCACAATGCTGTCTTCAAGGTCTGAGAGTCTATCTTCTGTTTCATTCATGCGGGTTTGCTAACTTTTAATGGAATTTTTGATTTTCTAGATATCTCTTTGAATCTATTTCATACATTCTAATTCTTTCCTATGTTTTTTATCCTGTGCTTCTCTAGTTTTTTATCTATGTCTTTTTTGGATATGCTCACCAATTCTTTCATTATATTTATCATTTTTTTTAACCTGGGAGATTATTTCTGATCTAATTTCTTTTTCAGCTTGATAGAATTGTTTCTTTGTTTCCATTGCTATCATTTCAGAAATTTCAGGTGTGCCTTTGCCCATTTCTTCCATGTCTAGGTCTCCTGGACTTGTTCTGGATGGGGTTGGACATTTGAGATTGCATTTTTTCCCCTTTGTTTTGGCATTTTCCTGTGTTACTCCAATTCAGCCTGATGCCTAGCCCTAGTTGTTTCCTGCACTGGTTTCCCATCCTGCAGCATGCCTCATGAGGGTTCCTGGGTGTCAGTGGGTCTCTATGCACAGCTTCCTGGTCCTACAGGCTTCAGTGATTGTCCCCAGATGGCTGCAGTGCTCTGGGCACCGCATCCCAATGGCCTCACCAATGGCCTCACCATGGCACCGCATCCCATGGCCTCACCATGGCTACCTCATTGTCGGCAAGTCTCTAGGCACAGCTTCCTGGTCCTACAGGCCTCACAAAGGTCTCTGGGTTTCTGTAGAGCTCTGAACACTGGCTCCCAATCTCTGTGGGCCTCACTGAGGGTCTAGATATTCCAACTATTATGCACTCATGCTTTACTAGTCAAACACAGTATCAGATTATATATTTAAAAAAGAATTTTCAGTCAATGTTATTAGGTAGAGGTTTTCGGAAAGTACATTTCAAGGGGATGGTTAGGAGTTAGTAGTGGTTGTGGATAAATTGGAAAAGAATAAAATTGTTAGCAAGTTTAGATTGTGCATGATTCTTAAGCATTCTATAGGCTCAACTGAAATTGGATATATGGATATTGATTTCATGTAAAAATTCTTGACTTCTCTGAAGTTCACCACTATAATTTAGACTTTGGTTAGTAAAAAATTAAATTATCTTTCAGAGCTAATTTCTTCTTGGAAGACATGCAGCAGCAAACAAATAAAGTCAATGCCCTTAACCTTTAAAAACAATTCTTGACTCCATTTCTTCTCTGGCTTGCATATTAAACTCACCTCTTGTTCAGCAAAACTCTTTGAAAAGTTGTCTAAACTCAGGATTCTTTTTCTTTTTGCTCTCTCAATTTTTTTAATGATGCAGCATTTCAAACAAAAGTATAGCAAAGTGTGCTCCTCCATATACCATCACTGAACTTCAAAAATTATAACTAATGACAATCTTATCCTTGTATTTCCTCTTCCCACCGCCACCACCATCACTGTGTTATTTTAGAACAAATCCTAAACATATACATGTAAAGAAATAACTTATCCATAAATTCTTTTGTGAGTATCTTTGAAAGATGTGAAATATTCTTAATAAAGAAGCTAACATAATGGTAGTAAAATGACTACTCATACAAAAAATAATAGTATTGCCAAAAATCCAGTCAAAATATAACTTTCTGGAGTACAATGGTTTGCCATTTGTGGTGTGTTTATTTGAGTATAAATTTTTATCCATTTAGTTCATGGTAAAGCCATGAAATCCAAATGAAGATCATTCATTTAAACCAGTTGATTTCTTCTTTTTAATCTCACTGATTAATTGATCGATCGATCGATCGATTGATTGTTGGGAATCAAACGCAGGGCCAGTGCCTGTTAAACAGCATCCTCAGCCCTCCCTAAACCTTTTTCATATGACTCTCCCCTGTGTGTTTGTTTACTTGAAGTTAATTTCCTTTACCTATAACTTCTCATAATATATTTGCTACTTTATTCTCTCTGGACCTAAGTGCACTTAAGTGTTGCATAAAACTGCAGAAAGCTGCTCTTGTCAAAGATTATGAAAGAAACTCCACATTACAAAATCCATTGGCTAGTTCTTAGTCTTTGTTATTTCATCAACATTATTTATGATCTGGACATGGTGGTGCACCCTTGTAATACCAGCATTTAGGAGGCTGAGGCAGGATGATCATTGAGGGGTTGAGGCCAGCATGGGCTACAAAAGGAGTTCAAGTTCAGCCTGAACATAGCAAGACCCTGCCTCAAAAACACACCAGCAACAAAAAGCCTAATAAAACAAAACAAAAAATAGTTTCTTCTTAATAAGTGGTTGCATGTGTTTCATTGCATAGTCTTGAGATTACAGTTTTAAGAAGGGAAAATCTGTCAGGTGTGGTGGCACATGCCTGTAATCCCAGCAGGCTGAGACAGGAGAATTTCTGTGAGTTCAAGACCAGCCTGGGCTACAAAGTAAGCTCAAGGCCAGCTTGAACGGCATAGTAAGACTCTGTCTCAAAAAGACAAGGGCTGGGGATTTAGCTCAAGTGTAAGCACCTGCCTGGCAAGCATTAGGTTGTGAGTTTGATCCCTGGTGCTGGAAAAAAAAAAAAAAGGAAGGGAAAAATCTATGCTCTGGTTTCTCTTAAGAAGGGAAAATTTGAGAAGTCAAGAAAATAATCTCTAGTCTTTAACAAAGGCAACAAAACTATGTTATAAATAGGTATCTAGGTTTTAGTCTTAGGCATTTCAACATGCTTGATTATATTCCTTCTATTATTTATACTTTTAAAAAAGAATTTTGGTTTTTAGTGAATTTCATGCAATATCTACATGTCTACAATAGCTTCAGATATAGGAAGTAATGTCAACTCTGTAGTGCCACCATGTGAAATTACTCTATTTGAAAAATGTTTATCCCTCTCCTAAGAAATTAAACATAGCCATGAAATATAAATGGATTTGTGTTTGCTGTAAAGCAACTTCACATTGTAGTTTTAATTAACAGGACTTCCAATATTAACCAACATTAATTAACAATGCAAAGTGTTTAACCATGCAGTATAATAACACCGTTGTATGGATTATGCCCATTCATCAATATGCCTCATATTTATTAAGACTTTCTTTTTGAACACTATATTATAAAATAAGTTTGTTAAGCCTACCACATGAATTTTGTCTTTTTTCCTGCTATGCTTAACAACAGCAATAGAAACAGGATCTTACTGTATAGTCCAGCCTGGCTTTGAACTCGTAATCCTTCTGCCTCAGCCTTCCCACTGCTAATGCTACAAGCATGTGCTACCATGTTATGCTTTTTCTGCCATTATTACATCTTCTTTGGAATATTATGGTGTTGGAGGCAGGCTCCAAGGTGCAAACTGGCACAGTTTAGTGAGGGGCTACCTCAAGGTGAGACACTGATTACAAGTATGGTTCTGGGAGAAACAAAGCTGTCTTTGTGTTTTGGTTTTGGTTAAGTTAGTATTGCACTGTATTTTTAAAAAATGGACATAAATATTACTTTCTGATTATGAAAACTGACATATTCTACAAAGAGTTTCAGGCAACATTGAAAATGAGATGAAGTGTTTCCTTTCATTTGAACCTCAGTACTAGTAACTGTGTACCTTTGTAGTATACATATGTCTTCCTTTAGGAATTCTTCAGTTACATAGCAGTCTTTGGAATTGTGGGGCCATATATGTATATATATATGTACATATACATTTACATAAACATAAGAATTACATGTGTATCATGTGGGAATTTTTTTTTGTGTTTATATGTGTGTGTGCCTGTATTCATATAGTTAAAAGAAAAACGAGATATAATTATGTGTACTATATGAAGCAGCACCACAATCTGCACCAGACTTGGAATAATTTTTCTTTTCACCTTTATATTTCTATTAGGTAACAACTAGTATTATACATTAGTTTGCATTTTTGCATTAGTAGAATTAAATGTATTTAGTATGTTAATTGGTCATTTCAAATTTTCCTTTTGCAAAGCAGCATTCAAATGCTTGCCCCTTTATTCTCTTAGACATCAGTTTTGTATTATATGGGAGATCATTACAAGGAAAGCAATCCTTTCTTTCTTGTCTCTATTGCAAGTAATGTTCGCGTGTTCTGGCTTGCTTTTTGAATCTGATTGTGGTGCTTTTTTTCTGTATATAGTTTTGAATTTTTGTATAATATTATATGTCAGTCTTTTACTTTATGATTTTTATTTGTTTTCAGAAAGTAATTTATTAATGCTCACCTTGTAGTTAATATTGTGAATGACTGAGAAGTGATACAGGATCCCTGAGGATTCTTTTACTTAGAAAAGAGCCTCATTTGGGAAATATCTCTATTAACTTTTCTTGTATATATTTTATATCTCAATTTTTGTACAATTTCAGAATTATGGTGAAGTTTTGTTAGAATAGAGTATTAATAAGTCGTTATAAACCTGAAAATAGTGGAAAGATCAACAAATTTGAAGGATTTTAGTACTTTGATAACTGACATTTTTCACTAGTCACTCAGAAACTACAGTGAGCATCTTTCAGGAATATAGGATGTCTAAATTTGGTATATTTTTCATATGTGACTATTTATCTTGTTTCTTAAAGGAGTTTTATTCCCAATTCATTGTTTCAAATTTTATACATAAATTTGACAAAGAAATTATGGTATATTTTGTAATAATTTTATCCTTTAAAGAAAAATAGAAATCCAAACTGTATCTCTTTCTTGCTGATCTTAATGAGTCTCCCGACATGAAGAGATGGAGATCACATGGCTTCGTGGCAGTCGCTGGACTCTAATTCTAATTGGGTTTAGCATCCATACGCCCACTAATTCATTCCTTATTTCCTTCAATTGTGACGAAATGGAGATTAGAAAGGAAATTAAAAGCATTTTTTTGTAATATGGGCATTTTTAAGTTTATTAAGTTTATTGGTATAATTTACATATGCACAATGATCACATTCATTGTAGGGAATTTGTACCCATAGATGATATATCTCAATCCCTCTTTGTTTTACCATTCCTCTCCCCTCCCTTCAACCCCTCTTTCCCTCTTTATTTAAAAAGCTTTGTTTCCATTTTATCTTTCTTTTCTCATGTATTTTTTCCTCTTCCTCCCTTTCCCGGCTCCCCCCTCCCAAATCCCACCCCTTTTTTGGAACAGTTTTTTCCTATTTCGCAATATCTATTATACGTTTTGGTTCTTATTTACATTTTCAGTGTCTCACACCAGAGAGACAATGTAATATTTACATTTTTCCAATTCATTTTACCTAAGAGTGGGTCTCAAGCGCCATTCATTTAGTTATAAATGTCTCAAGTTTATCATTCCCTATGGCTCAGTAATACTTCATTATATATGTATTAAAAAAAACATCTTTTTATCCATTCATCAGTTGATGGGTATTTTGAAAGTAAAATCAAAATGTATAAATGTCTAAATACTAAAATAGAAACACTAAATCTGCTGGAAGAGAGAAATAGGTAGGACTCCTGATGGCATAGGTATACGCAAAGACTTCAAGAACAAAACCCTAATCTCACAGGAAATACTACAAAGAAGCACTAACTGAGATCTCATCTTATTTAAAAAGATTTTGCACAGCAGAAGAAATCACCAACAGAGTGAAAAGACAACCCACAGAGTGGGAAAAAATTTATGCCAGCTATTCTTCAGACAAAGGGCCAATATTTAGAACATACAAAGAATTAAAAAAAATCAGACCTCCCAATTTAAAGACCAAATCCCAAAATGGGCATCTGAGATGAATATACACTTCTCAGATGAAGTACAAACAACAAATAAATGTGTGAAAAAAGGGTTCATCATCATTGGTCATTCAAGAGATGCAAATTAAAACTACACTGAGATTCCATTTCACTCCAGAAAGAGTGCACTACCTTGTTCCTGATTTTAGAGTGAAAGCTTTCAGGTTTTGACCATTTAATATGATGTTAGCTGTTGGTTTGTCATAGATGGGTTTTTTTAAAAAATCAGATTAAGATAAAGACTTTCTATTCTAATTTTCTGTAGGGTTTTTATCATGAATGGGTGTTGGACTTTGTCAAATGCTTTTTATGCATTTATTGAGATGATCATGTGATTTTTTTGTCTTTGGCTTTGTCATTATATTTATTGATTTACTTATGTTGTGCTATACCTGCACCCTTGAGATGAATTCTACTTGGTCAGGGTGTATAATCTCTTTTTTCTTTAATCTTTTCTTTTTCTTTTTTCTTTTTTTTGTTTTTTTTGGGTACCAAGAATCAAACTCAGGACCTCCTGCTTGCTAGGCAGGTGCTGTGCTGCTGAGCTACATCCCGGTCCCTTACAATCTTCTCGATGACTTGCTGCATTCTGTTTGCCAATGTCTATTGAGGATTTTTACATCTGTGTTCTTTAGGGAGATTGGCCTGTGGTTTTCTGTTTTGCTTGGGCCCTTCTTTGGCTTTAGTATCAGGGTAGTACATGCTTCCAGGAATTATTTTGGAAGTGTTGATTCCCTTTCAATTTCATTGAAGAGTTTCAGCATTAGTGGCACTTCTCTAAATTTCTTGTAGAATTCAACAGTGAATTCATAAGGACCTGGGCTTTCCTTGTTGGTAAGTTTTAAATTACATTTTCAATTTCATTGACAGATATGGGGTTATTTAAATGGCAATTTTAAAGAAATCAACCAATAACAAATGCTGGCAGGACTGTGGGGAAAAGGAACCCTTTTCCACTGTTGGTGGGTGTGTAGACTGGTACAACCACTGTGGAAATCAGTGTGGAGATTCGTCAAAAGCTAGGAGTAGAGGTCTCATTTGACCCAGCCATTCTGCTTCTTGGTATGTTCCCAAAAGAATTAAAAGTATCATATCACATTGACATATGCACACCCATATTTATTTATAGCAGCATATAGCAACATATTTATATATAGCATATTTATAGCATCCATACTTATAGCAGCACAGATTGTAATAGATAAAAATATTAGTTGATCATGCATTTCTTGTTTGTCACTAAATTGTTAAAAGTCCAGTTTAAATGCAATTTGCTGTTATGTCTCCCTTCAACCACTAAAGCTAAATGCGATTTTATTCTTCTCCAAATTTCACATAAGTATTTTTGGCACTTACTCATGTGTTGTCTATAGTGGCATTTTTGAGTATTACTAAAAGCATTTTTCAAATTATATATATATATATATATATATATATATATATATAAAACAAATATAAAAATATCTTCTTAGGTTCCATTTGCATATATCGTCTGCATAAGAGTTACCAGTGTGTATGTCTATTCTTCTACTTCTGTGCATTTTAAGGTACTCCTTAGGCTTTGTATTAATTTTTCTAATTACCAGAGTAATCTTGTCACTGACTACACCATGATTTATTCAACTTTTATTTTAATAGTTAACATTTAGGTTTTCTGGCACTCTGTTTTTCTAGTGTTCTGAATGCCATAGTAACAGCTATCTTCCTACATAAAGATTTTTCCATGTATTTTATGATTTCTTTAGGATTAATTCCCAGAATTTGAATTATTGAGCCAAAAAGATGAACAGTTTTAAGGCTTTTTATGCTTACTGCCAGATTTCTTTTAAAAAGTTTCCACTGATATGATATAGGGTGGTTATATTTTCACAAAATCCTTATCTCTCCTGGGTATCATTATTATCTTTTCCAGGAGGAAATCACAATTTTTTAAAAAAAAGTTTTTCTATGTTAACAAATTAGAAGTTTTTCTATGTTAACAAATCCTATGCTCCTTTTCAAATTGTAGTTTACCCTAATAAATTTTTGGACATTTGATCATTTAAAAATTGTAAGGATAAACTTAAGCCATTTGTTGGAAAGGGGGTGCACCCTGAGACCATAATGCTAAGTGAAATAAAACAGACACACAAGATTTAATACCACATGGTCTCTCTTATATGAGAAACTCGAAATATAAAGAGCAAAGTGAAAGACAGATGATAGGAGGAAGGTAGATAGATCCTTTTCAAATGTGACTGGGATCAAGAGATAGAGGGAGTGTGTTATGGTTTGTGTCTAGGTGAACCCCCAAGCCTCATGCAGTCATGAAGGTGGCTGAATCTGGCCTTTGTGATTGGTTTGTCATCTAGCGCTGAGATTAGTGGTGTGAGTGCTGCACCGGCCCAGGGGCAAAGCCAGCATACCATAAAAGGGAGGGAAGAAGGTGTGCTTTTTTTTTTCTCCTCTTTTGCCTTTTTGCTCTTATTGCTTGTGGGCTGCCATGGACAGCCACGCCACCTTGCCTTGGAGCCAGCTGAGTATGAACTGAAACCTCCAGAAACAGTGAGCTAAATAAACCTTTCCTTCCTTCATTTTGGGCATCAGGTATTTTGTCCCAGCAATGAGAGAAAAGTAACCAAGACAGAGTGGGAGGGGAGAAGTCGGTAAAGGACTGAAAACATGAATGAATGTGTAGCTACTCCACACGAGGAATGTAATCATCATCTACTGCAAATGTGAACTAATAAAAATAAAACTGAAAAAATTGTGTATTTCCTCTTTTGTGTATAGACTTTGTCAAGAGAAAATACTATACCTTCTCCAATTTTTTAGATGAGGTAACTGAGGCAGGAGGTTATGCATTGTTACATACAATGAGTATGTAATAGTATAATCACATACAATTAGCTATTTAGCTAATTTTGGATTCATTCGTGAATAGACAATGGTTGCTTGTTCTCCTAATTCCGCTAACCACCCAGTATTATGGAACCAATGTTTGACGCCACATTGATAGAGAATTATAACACATAAAGATTAGTAACAGGTAAGTATTGTTCGAGGAATTTACTATAACAAAGAGAGAAGTGAGTATGTTGGGTATTTTAAACTCGTCTTTTAAAAAGGTCATGATTAGCCACGTGTGTTAGCATACACTTGTAATCCCAATACTCAGGAGTCTGATTCAAGAGAATTGCTGCCAGTCTGAGGCCAGCTTGGGTTACATAGTGGACTACATGGGGAGACCTTGTCTCAAAAACATAAAAGGCCATAGATAAGATCGGGTCTTCAAACTTTATTATTCTTATAAAGAACTGACATTTAAAAATATACTTCAAGGCATCAGTGCACAATAACTTCACCATTAGTGATAGCAGGTTCCTTTCAGAATTAAAATTTAATAGCATATCTTCTCTTAAATACAGAGTAGTTTCCCCAGATTTTAAGACAATATTTAGTCATTTTACTAATAAAAGTGAAAACAAATAATACTTTTCTGTTCAGCTTACTATAGTAATACACTGTATAGGCTTTTAAAAAAACCATATGAATGCAAGCATAACTTCTTATAACAAATATTACAGATTGGTTACTTTTCTGACTCAAAGCTTTGAAACTCTGAAAATTGTGAATATTTCTACATCTTTTCTCATTAAGAATAGGACCTGATTAAGAGAGCAGAAGCCAGAACAGTCATATTCACATGAGCCAGTCTAATGAAGGGAGTGGTGTGTGTGTGTGTGTGTGTGTGTGTGTGTGTGTGTGTGTGTAGGTTTCAGGTTTTCAGGAGCAACAGGGACATAAACTTTATAAAAAACCAATTTCTGAGGTCAAATTTTCCAATTAATTAGTTTTTGCAAAAGCAGATCTATTCATTTTCAAGTCTAAATAAATGTAAGGGTTGCAAACATTACGTAGAAGAGTTTTATAGTTTTTAAAAAGTAATTTTTCTGAAGTACAGTTTACATAGAATAAAATACACAGACCCTAAGCTCATGTTTTGATGATGTTTGATAAATGTGTACACCCAATAAACACTCAATGATTAAAATGTGGAACATTTCTGTCTCATCAGAGAATTCCCTGAGTCTCTCCTCCTTCTATCCCTTGAGAAACACTACTATGATTTCCATCACTGTTCCTTAGATTTACCAATCCTGGCACTCCATAGAAATGCAATCATATACTTACTTTTCTAGGTCTTGCTACTTTGGCGTAGCAATGGTTTTAAGATTCAACTCATTATTGTACGTATTATTAGTTTGTTGATTTTTAGTGTACTACTTCATGGTGTGAATAGGACACTGTTGTTCAGTTTATGCGTGATGATCACTGAGGTGTTTCTCATTTTTCACCATCACAAGTAGAGTTGCCCTCAGTATTTTTATATGAGTCTACTTGTTGACATGATGTTTTCGGTTTTCTTGAGTAAATACCACAGTGGAATTGCTATGTCATTGGGTGAATGTATGTTTAGATTTATTTAAGTTATTGCCAAATAGTTTTCCAAAGGATTTGCACAGCAATGTGTAAGAGGAGGTATAGATCCTTGCCAATATTTGATGTTTTTAGTTGTGTCAGGCAGCTTTTTATCACCATGACAAATTCCGGAGAGTGACAATTTCAATGAGGAAAGGCTTATTTTTTGGCTTACACTTTCAGTCCATGGTCAAATAGCTCCATGACTTTTAGGTTTGTGGAGAGGCAACTGAAGGTCATGACAGAGGAACACTGCTGCTCATCTCATTGCAACCAAAAGGAGGGACAAAGGGAAGGAGGGAGGGAGGGAAGGAAGGAAAGAGGGAGGGATAGGAAGAGAGGCAGGGGGATGAAGGGGAAGAAGGGAGAGATCCATGAACAGAATCAACCCTTCGAAGTCATGCCTCCAGTGACCTGCTTCATCCAATTAGGCCCCATCTTCTAATGAGCCCTGTCAGCTAATGAAGTCATCAATGGATAAATCCACTTGATGAAGTTAGAGTCCTCACGAGCAATCAATTCCCAAAAGCCTGTCAGTTGGGAACCAAGACTTCAACATGATAAGCCTTTTGAAGGACATTTCGAATCTTGACTATAACATTAAATTTTAAAGATTTTAGCCATTCTCTTGGGTATAAGATGTTATCTCACAATTTTAGTGTGCCTTTCTTGGCTATCTAGTAATATTGAATGCTTTTTCTACTCTTATTGACAAATCTTATATTTCCTTTTGTGAAGTGTTTTTTCAAGTCTTTGGCCCATTTTACAGTCAACATTTGAATTTCCTTCAACTAAGGTTTTTAACTACTTGTATCTGTGCTCTGTTCACCATTGGGTATGAGGTTAGATGATTTTTTATTGCTTACCTTTTTCAGATTGATTCTACAATGCTAAGTATTTTTGTTTTTAGTCATGAGTAATATTTCTGCATCTATTGATTATATATGTAGATTTTGTTATCCTGGTTAGTTACAATGGTGGTTTTCAAAGATATGTTTGTTTTCCTGAGATAAAATTCACTTGCTGTGATTTTTAAAAACAAATTATATATATTCTTGTATTTGAGTTACTAATATATTTGAAGGATTTTTGTGTTAGTGGTCATGAGAGATATTCATCTGAATTTTGTTTCTTTGCAAATATCTTTGGTTTTTGATATCAGGGTAGCTCTAGCCTCATAAAATGAATTGGAAAATATTTTTATTTCTGTATTTTGTGAAATAGGTTAGGTATAAGAATGATAGTGTTTTCCTTACACTTTTGTAGTATTCATCTGTGAAGCACAGAGTTTTTATGAGAGGGTTTTAAATTGTGACTGTTAGTCCTTTAACAAATATACTAAAATTTTATGTTCCTTCTTCCTTTGGTTTGGGCAAGATGAGCATATCTATTTTTCAACTCATCAAGTTTATTGCCACATGGGTGTTAACAATATTTTATTATTATTTTAATGTCCATGGGAATCTGTATTGGTCCTGCCTTTAATTGGTGATATTGATAATTTGGTTTTGATTATTTTTCTTAGACAATATTGCTATAAACTTATGCCTTTTATTAACCTTCCCCAAATCAACTTTTTTTTGTTGTATTTTCCTCTTTGATTTTTTTTTTTTGTTATACTGGGGATTGAACCTAGGGCCTTCTACATGTTAGACTAGAACTCTGACACTGAGATATACCCCATCAGAGTTTATTTGATTTTGGGCAAGCATGTCACTGAAGTTTCCCAGGCTAGTCTCTAACTTGTGGTCATCCTGTTTCTGGTTCTTAAGTGGCTGGGGATTACAGTTGTGAACCACTGTGTTTTATTTAAGCATTTTTCACTGTTGTCTGTCTGTTTGTCTCTCTCTTTCTTCCTTTCTATGTATTTTAGGTTTATATACTTTTGTTTCTTTTTATATACTTCTTAAAATTTTTATTTTTAACTTTTTAACTTTAAGTACATGTTTGTACTTCATAATGTCACATTCCGTGTGGGGAGTCGGTATGTGTACTTAATATACTTAATACATCCTAATTCCCCTTTTCATCATCTTTCTTATCCCTTTCTCCTACCCCAATCTTTTGATTGCTTCCCTCTTTTTGTACATGTTTGCTGTACACAATATTCATCTTTCTTGTGTGGAGTTGGTGCATGCATGTAACTCATCTTAATTTTTTTTGTCACTTCTCACTTCCCTTCTTCCTCTTTCCTTTCATCCCTTGATCCTCTACCACTTTGAAAAGGATCTATTTCCTTACTTCCTCTTGTTTTATTTTATTCTTTATTCATACTTTGAGTTTTTCATATAAGAAAAACCATACTATACTTAATCTTATGTGTCTGATTTATTTTACTTCACATTATGTCCTCAAAGTATGTCAATTTTCCTACAAATGGCACAAGTTTATTTTTCTTTAATTGTGTGTACATACACCACATTTTCATTATCCATTCACCTGTTGGTGGACATATAGGCTGCTTCCAAGATTTAGCTATTATGAGTTATGCTGCTGTAAATAGGGGTTTGCATGTATTACTGTTATATGATGTCTTTAACTCTTTGAGGAAGTTACCTAGAAGAGGAATAGCTGGGTCAAATGGAATTCGATCATTCCTTCTGTGGTAAGATTGTTTTAATTTGATTTCCCTAACGGCCAGAGATATTGAGCATTTTTCATGTATTTGGTGAACACTTGTACTTCTTTTGTGTGGTGTCTATTCATTTTCCTAATCCATTTTTTGATTG
Source organism: Cuniculus paca (assembly GCA_004365215.1). Taxonomy (NCBI): domain Eukaryota; kingdom Metazoa; phylum Chordata; class Mammalia; order Rodentia; family Cuniculidae; genus Cuniculus; species Cuniculus paca. The sequence continues at coordinate 7,180 of RJWT010004348.1, read as the reverse complement.
GGTCTTTTATTGTGGGGGTCTAATTTTTTTGAGTTTTTTATATATTGTAGATATGAGTCCTCTGTCTGAGGAATAGCTGGCAAACATTTTTCCCATTCTGTAAGTTGTCTTTTCACTATGTTGATTGTTTCTTTTGCTGTGCAGAAGCTATGATGCAATCCCATATATTGATTTTTGGAACTATTACTTGTGCTGGTGAGATTCTGTTCAGAAAGTCCTTGTCTACAGTTATGACTTCAAGAGTATTGTCTATTTTATCTTCCAGCTGATTAAGTGTTGTTGTTTTAACATTTAGTTATTTGATCCCCTTTAATTTTAATTTAGTATATGGTAGAAGTATAGGTCTGGGCTCACTCTTCTGCATGCGGATAACCAGAATTTTCAATGCCAATTGTTAAAGAGCTATCTTTCCTCCACTATATATTTTGATCTGCTTAGTCAAAGATCAAATAACCAAATGTGGTTTGAGTTTCTGAATCTTCTGTTATGTTTCATTGATTCTCATGTCTAATTTTGTCCAGGTACCATGCTGTTTTCATCACATTAGCTTTGTAATATAACTTGAGGCCTGGGACCAATGATATCTCCTGCTTTGCCTTTGTTATCTGAATAATTGATTTTGTAATTCTGGATCTGTTCTGGTTCCACATAAATTTTAGGATTGTCTTCTCCAATTCCATGAAGAATTTTGATTGACATCCCATTAAATCTGTATAAAATTTTGGAAGCATGACCATTTTATATACATTGGTTCTGCCTATTCAGGAATGGGACATCCTTCCAGTGTATGATGTCTTCTTTGAACTCCTTTTTCAGTGTACCATAGTTTTGGTTGTAGAGGGCTTTCTCTTCTTTGGTTAGATTAATGCCTAAGAATTTAATTTTTCTTGGTGCTATTGTCAATGTTATTTTTTCCCTAATATCTTTCTCATTGGATTCATCATTAGTGTACAGGAATGCTATTGATTTATTTTATTTTATTTTTTTATTTTAAAGAGAATAGAACAAAACAAAACAAAACAGAACAAAACAAAGCAAAAGAAAACAGAATAGAGTCAAACATAATATAGCATTTCAAAACAGAACACTGCAAGCTATACAGGTTTTCAAAACATAACAACAGGAGATTAACAATGGTTACCCTACTGTCTCTTGCTTTCTTCAAAATGGTTGTTCATACATTTACAGACAATAAACTCAAACAAAACAAAGTAATATAAAACCAGATAAAACAAAAGAACATTACAGGCCTTCAAGTCGGACAACAAGAAACCAGCAATGGCTACCATAGTGTCTCATTTTTCAAAAGAGCTGTTCCTATCTTCTCACATATTGCCTTCAAATAGTAGGAAAGGGACTTAAACCAATCAAATCAAAGAATAAAAGCACCATTGGATTTCAGAACCATTTCTCCATATTTATCGGGATTGATTTTTTGTTGTTGTTGTTGATTTTGTATCCTGCTACATTCCTGAATTTGGTTATCAATTCTGGGAGACTTTTCATAGATTTATTTGGGTCTTCTGTGTAAGGATCATGTTATCTGCAAATAATAATAATTTGACTGATTCTCTTACTATCCCTGTTGCTTTTATTTCTTTTTCTTACCTAATTGCTCTTGTTAATGTTTCTAGTATTATGTTGGACAGGAATAGTGGTACTGAACATCCTTGTCTTGTTCCTGATTTTAGAAGGAAAGTTTTTAGTTTTTATTAATTTAATATAATGTTGGTGTTGGTTTGTTATAAAAGGCTTTTGTTAGATTTATATACTGTCCCTTTCTACCTATTTTTCAGGGTTTTTTAAATTATGAATGGATGTTGGATTTTGTCAAAGGCTTTGTCTGCATCTATTGAGATGATCAGGTGATTTTTGTCCTTGTTTCGGTTTATGTGATATATTACATTTATTGTTTTGCATATGTTCAGTCATCCTTTATCCCTGGTAGTATGGATTGTATTTAGATGTTCTCCTAAAGCTCCGTGTGCTCACAGGTGGGGCTTGTGGGAGGTGATCGGATGTGTGATATTGGATCAATCCAATGATGGGCTTGTAACTGGATGTGATGTTGGGAGGTAAAGCCTGGTGGGAAGAGGAGAGTCATTGTTGGTGTGGTCTAGAAGTGTCGTATATCCCTCCTTTTCCCTTATTACCTTACTGCTTCCTTCTTACCATGCCATGAACTGTTGTCCCTACATCTTCCTCTACCATCTTCCCCTTCCTTGGAGCCAGTGTGAAACCTCCACAAACAGTGATCCAAAATAAACCTTTCCTCCTTTAAATTGTGAGTGTCAGGTATTGTGTTTCAGCAGTGAGAAAAGTAAGTAAGCCAGATTTTGATACCAGAGAAGCGTGGTTGTTACTGTGAGTCTACCTGGCCATGTGGTTCAGAAATCTTTGGAACTGACTTCCAAGGAGAGTTTGGAAAGGTTTGGAACACTGGCTGAAAAAGCAGCCCCAGAATTCTGTAAGCTGAGCTTGATGGGAGATTCTGCTCAGAGTTTAGAAGACCAGAATGCTAATAGAAATGCAGCTGGTAAAGACCAAGTTGGGAGGTTTCATTTTGGAACAAGACTCCTGGTCAGGTTTGTTATGCTCTAGCAGAAAATTTGTCTATGTCTTGCTCCTATCCTGAGACATTGTGGGAGACTCAGATTAAGGGCAGTGGACTAACTAACTTGGTGGATGAAATTCTGTGACAGCCCAGTGTTGAGGTGGTGGTGTGGCTACTGTTGGAGGCTTTTAGTCAGCTTTACTTTGGGAATCAAGAGAAAACAGCCCAGAAGAATGATTTAAAGAGTTTTGAGTTTGGCCAGAAAAGAAGCTCTGGTAAAGTTGTGGCCAGCAAAGATAGAGCAAAGGAGAATTTGGATGCTGAAAAGATTAGTATTAAAAAGCCATGTACTTTGGAAAGGGACAGTAGAAAAGATGGCTGGAGGGTATCACAAGAACCAGTAGGAATTCCACCTTTTCAAAATCATAACTGCAAAGGAAGAAGACTTTGCTTTGAGAAGACAGCCCCATGACCCCATGCTCCATAATGGCAGTAGCCTAAGTGTCTTAGTTACTTCCTTGTTGCTGAGACAAAATACCCAACAACTACAAGTTAAAGGAAGAAAGATTTATTTTATCTCACAGTTTCATATTTAGCTGGCTCCAAGGATGGGCAAAATGGCAGAGGGTGATGGCAGAGGAGAAATAGTCCATGGTAGGGCAAGCAGGAGGCAGCAAGCAGTGAGCCTTCTTTCTTTTATTCCACAGAGGCTACAAGCCTATTGGTTGTTTCCACCAACACTCAGAGTGGGCCTACCCATTATCCACACCTGTAACCATGCTAAGCCAATCCATGGACTAATTTAGTTGTCATACACCTTTAATCCATATTCATACACACTAGATCCAGCCATCTCCAAAAAAGCCTCAACTATGAGCATGTGAACCTTTGGTGAGACATCTGGATGTAAGCCACAATACTAGGAAATGGGAATTGCTTCCCAGGAATTCAGTTCACCATGTTCAACCATCCTGACACTATGAGGCCTTTGCAATGACCAGCAAGATGCAAAAGTTCTCAGCTATTGCTCCAGCTGGCAGCAGATAATGGTGTTACCCATGTGTTGCTGTTTTTGGATGTAGGCAAAATGTAAGAGTTGTGGGATCAGTGGGCTTTCACTTAGATTTTAGAAGAAGGCCTGGAGGGCCAGGCAGTATGTCCCTGGAGGGCAGTTTGTGAAGCTGTGAGAGTGAAGTCAGTGAGGTGGAGACCCCAGGATGCTGGAAAGTCAGGATCATAGAATATCTGAAGAAAACCTTGAGGAATAAGTAAAGTCAGTCCAATAGAGAGGCCACAAGGGCTACAACCATCGATGTTGCTATATAGGTGGGACCACTCAAACCCTTTGAAGTTCATGTCTCCCAGAGATTGACTCATGTGCTGGACATGGAGCTACAGGATATAATTTTTGAACAGCTGGATTTTGGTCTTGCTTTGGTTCCATTGCTTTCTGTACCCCTTTTTGTCTCCTTAGGAGTAAGAATGTTTACCCTGTACTATTGTATGTTGGAAGTATTTAAGTTTCATTTTTACAGGGGCTCATGGCTAAGAATTTGTCTTAAGTCTCAGAAGATACTTTATGTTTGGACTTTTCAGCAATGCTGCAACTGTCAGGACTTTGGTAACTCTTAGAGAGCGACTAAATGCATTTTGCATGAAGGGCTGTCCACGAGTCTTTTGGGGCAGGTATAGAATTTTATGGTTTATATCTAGATGTTTCCCCAAAGCATCATACTGTTGCATGCTGTTACTGGATCATGGGTGTGTGATACTCATCACTGGATTACTGCATTGATGGATTTCAAGCTGGGGATGATGCTGGGAGGTGATGCTTGGTGGGAAGAGTTGGGTCATGGTTAGTGTGGCCTGGAAGGGTTATATATGTCTCTTCCTCCCTGAACCGGGTTCAAGATAAAACCAAGGAGCGAGACGGTGCCAATTAGAATTTAAGAGCCTTTATTAGCCAACTGGCGACGGGACAGCAGGACCCATGCAGGGAACCACTGTGCAGTGCGGAGTGAAGGGAGAGGTAGGTATTTATGTACTACAACCATACCCCCGGTGACAATGGTTACAATTAAGCGTGCATCTATGATGTCCTGGTTGCCATCCCCATTGACAGTGGTTGTAATTACACATATATCTATAACATCTTGGTCCATCCCCATTGACAATGGTTACAATTACACACACATCTATAACATCCTCGTTGGCATACCTGCTGGGGCACAGTGCACTGAACAGACCTGAGAATACAGAACTAAGTTACATTCTCAAGTGGGGGAGTAGCCTCACAAGCAAAGGAGTGGGGAGGGACAGACAGGGTTCAGTAATTTTTCTATTATGTCAGCCTACAACATTCCCCACTGGTTTTGTGGGGGAATCAAATCATTGTTTCCTCAGGGTCCTCAGTTTTCCCTGAGGGACTGACAATGGGTCCTAAGCACCATGATTTTGACAGTCTGAATTCTCTTTTGTATATACCTAGTCAGGCAATTAATAGAGCAGGGACCAATGGTAAGGGCAAGCAGGAATAAGGCCAGGGGCCCAATGAGTGCTGAAATTAAAGTAGTTAAATAGAGGCCTCCCTGTTTTAAAAACAGGAGATCTAATCCTCATCTGTTCTGTAGGACCGTTTCAGCCAGGGAATTTAAAGATTCTCCTAGTTTGTTTACAGAATGTTCTATGGTTTTTAAATCTTTATCTATTTGGACACTCAAGTCTTTATAGTTGGCATCTGTGCTGATTAATGCAGCCGTGCTCACAGCAGCGGAGCCTGCTACACCAAATCCCAGGAGTATAGGCACTAGGACCTGGATGGCTCTTTTATAACAGTCTAGGCTGGGAGTTTTTTGATGTGTCCGTCCTCCATCACCAGAGTAGTAATATACTTGGGGGAAGATGTGAACCAGGACACAAAGTTCAGGAGGGTTTTGAGCCATGACATGATGGAATATGCATGGGGTGATTCCAGAGATGGAAGCAAACCAGGATCCAGTGGGTGCCTGAAGGTGTTGACTAGGGGAGTACATAATATTTGGGATGGTCACTATGGTGGCACAAACAGAAGCTGAGCTGTAGGGTAACTGCTCCTGGAGGAGCAGAAGTACATTGGGGGACTTGAGGAGGATGTGGAGGCAAAGCAAGACCCTCTAGGGGCCCCAGGAACCAACGTGGGGTAGTTGGACCGGGGCCTCCCAGCCTGCTCTGGATAGTAAAGAGCACACCTGGGTTGATTCCTGAAACATAAAGTCTGAGTCCCCAGGTTTTTCCTCCCAACCAAGATCTATCTGTAGGTTTCTGAGGTCTTAAAACTATCCTGTTGCATCTGTTGATCTCACATTTAGTTCATTCTTGAGATATTTTTAAGAATGGATCTGAGTCTACCCAAGGAGCAATCTTTTCACTACCCCATGTACAGCAGTAATAGTCATGGTTTCCACATGTCCCTGCGTCATTACTGGAAGGGCAGACATAGAACTGGGTGTTTCTTAGCCCTAGTTCCAGATATTGAATACTGCATCTATAGGAGGCATGGCCAGTCTTTTTTAGGTAAGTGTCCCCAAATAGGGAACACAAGTCAAAAATGAGGATGGGCATCCCAGTGGTCTGATTTATGGCTTGCCTTTTTCCATTATAAGAACATGATACCCATCAAGTTTGGGGAAATGGGGAATGGTATGCTGGAGTTGCACACCCAAAACCTGTGAAACAACCAAACAAGAAACAGTTTTAGGATCGGCACACAATTTTGACCTTTAGGGGGTCTTGAGTCCTTCTGAAGTTTCCTTGTTGGTCACCTTGGGCTTGATGTGAGACTCAGGATCACAGTGAAGGGCCTGGTCCAGTGTGCTTTCAGGTTGTTAGGGTCTTTTTTCTTGGTTTACAAAGGAGCCAATGTGGAGTACAGCCAGAGGCCCATCACAGTCCTCTGGGGTAGACAGACGATTTTTAAAGATGCAGTGGGCAGCCTGGAGAGAGGACCGGAGCACCTGTAAGGACTTGAGAAGTTCTGTGTTAGAAAAAGATGTTAACAGTTCCTCCCCGAGTTTTGGGAATAGGGGAGGAGCGCAGCCACACATGGCCTCATAAGGAGTTACTCCTTTAACATAGGGAGTACATCTGGCCCTTAGAAGAGCAAAGGGGAGGAGGCTCACCCGGTTTTCACCAGTCTCTAATTTGAGTTTAGTAATGGTCTCTTTTAAGGTTTTATTTATTCTCTCTACCTGTATTGAACTTTGAGGCCAGTAGGCACAGTGGAGTTTCCAATTAATCTTTAAGGCTAACGCTAGTTTTTGGGTTATCTGGCTTATAAAAGCCGGGCCATTGTCAGACCCCAGAGTTAAGGGCAAGCCAAATCAGGGCACTATCTCTGAGAGGAGCTTTTTGTCACTACAGTAGCAGATTTGGCCTTAGTTGGAAAAACTTCTGGCATCCAGTGAAGGTGTCCACTAGAACTAGGAGGTATTGGTATCCCCCTTTTCCAGGTCCCATGTCAGTGAAGTCTATTTCCCAATGTTCTCCTGGGGAAGTTCCCTGGAGATGGTGGTGACTTTCAGTGGAGGCTCTCCCTGGGTTTCCAAGGGCTTCTGGGAGCAGAATCCTCGAGTAGGCAATTGGTGCCTC